>AYEL01071999.1:0-21844 GCA_000484575.1 Olivierus martensii
ATACGCATCCACTTTCTCCAGAAATAACTTTTTCTTTGATTCCATGACGCTTCTTAAATTTGTCTAACCATCCAGAACTTGCTTAGAATGCCTCATGTCCTAAATTCTGTGCATATTCCATTGCCTTTTCCTTTATGAGTGGTCCTGAGACAGGCATATTTCTATCTCTCACCATCTTCAGCCATTTCAACACTGCTTCATCCACGTCATCGTACTTACATGTCCTTAATTGTTTTCTGTCAGTTCCTGCAACTTCATGACTTTTTTAAAACAGATTCCTGATTCTTTAGTATTGTTGACACTATACTTTGTGGAATCCTGAATTTCTGCACAACCTTTTTTTTTTCTTACTCCACAGTCCACATCTTTTAGCAATTCCACTTTTTCCACAACACTCAACGACTTTCTCATTGACATGGTGAATGTTTTAGTAGAGCTAAACAAAGACTAACTAAAATCTCTCGGTTCAGTTTTGGTTTTGGTTTTAAGCCAATTAACACAAGTAACATAAAAAAACTGAAAGAAGCCCTAGAACTTTACACTAACCCCCTCTACAGTACAAATCGACACATCCATTTTGTTTATTTGTCAGCTTTTTCTAGCCAGACCCAATCTAGACTCCTTACCTTATCCTTTTTCCTTGCCTCTGAAATTAAAAATTTCGATATATAGAAACAAATTTCAATGGAAATTTCACAGGACTAACAAAAAACTTTGATATACGAAGAATTTTGATATATAGAAGTTCGATATATGGAAGTCCAACTGTATTTATTATGGAATTATAATTTTTTATGAAATATTTTTGCAATATTTGCATATTACATATTTTGCTTATTTTGTGTATTTACATTAGACTTATTATGTATGCATAATAAATATTCAGATCTTCACTGCTGAAAAAAATAATTTTTTTTTATTATTTACATTTCCTATTATCAATCATTTTAATAAAAGATAAATGAAAAAATTATTTCATATAATTTGAAATATTTTTACTATTAAAAAGTGATAATAAATTATGATAGACACTACTATTAATTAAAATACTCATTAAATTGATAGTATTTATAATAAATGTTTGCATTTTACAATACAAAAACTGTTAGTTATTTTAATCTTTTCAAACACCTTAAAAATATCACATAGCAAAGATTTTAAGATGAATTATATGATTAACAGCATTAAATTATGATTATAAAATAACTGTATACAAGATAGAAAAAATAAATTTTAACAAAATAATAAAATTAAGTTTTATGTATTAATTATTAAATAAATAAATTTTTATGTTAAAGTGAAAAATCTATCACTAAATATTTATTAGTGAATTGGAATGAAAAAATAACAAATCATTTTATGAATGATTCTTGAATGGAATTATTTTTAATAGAAAACTTCAAAAATAATTAAAATTTTGAATTTATTCTCAAGAAAAAAATTCCAGAGAACTAATGTAATGATTAATAATTTAATTATAAACTAAAGGTAAAATATTTGAAAAAAATAAAATATCACATATCAAAGTGTATAAAAATTCTAATATTTTCTGTCTTTGTATAAGTAAGATATAAAAACATAGCATTTTCTAGAAGAAAAACCATTTACTGTATATTTGTTGGGGCTTATAAGATTCCCTTTTTTTCCTTATAAACATCTTAAAAATCATCCTATATTTTATAATCCAAAAATGACTATATGGCATATACAAAAAACCAAGAAGTTGGCAAGTAACAAAATATATTTAAAAAATAATTTACATCATTATATGTATATTATAAAGAATAATCAATTAACTTTTCAATAATTACTGGGCTATTGTTGAATAATAAGTGAATTCCAATTATATATGCAAGCCCTAATCAATGATTATGATCATGTTGAAAATAAATATGATCATGTCAATAATGAATTCGAAGTTGAATAATATTAAAATAATAGCAATAATAATAATATATTTTTCTTTAATAGCTTTTGGGTTTATTTGCCCTTGTGTTAATAATAAATGTTTTCTTAAATTTACCATTCCAAAATTGGGTGTATCTTCTCATCAAAGTGTCTTATAAGCTGACAAATATGGTATTCATAAAAAGTAACAATCACAGATACAATTTTAGTAATTATCAACTAACTATATAGAATGCTATTTTAACATAATATAGAATGCAAATTTCAAATTTAATCATTGGAATATCTCATGTTAGAATAGAAAACTGCTTCTTCTTAGTCTATTTTTGGTAAATTAAGACAAAAAAACTAGCACTTTCTAGCAGTAAAAAACAATTTATTTACAGTAACAAATGTTTTCAACTATAATTCTTCTAAAAGTTTTCAGCTATTTGCCATCTTCAGGTTACAGGAATTGGAACAATACAAATTTAAATATCAGAACAATATTGTTCTGATATTTAAGTTTGTATTGTTTCAATTCCTGTAACCTGAAGATGGCAAATAGCTGAAAACATTTGTTACTGTAAATAAATCATTCTTAACTGCTTGAAAGTGTTAGTTTTTTGTCTTAATTTACCTAAAATTGGAGTATTTTCCATATTTTAAATTATTAAAGTTTAAACCTAAATGTTTTATGATTCATAAACTAATTTAATACAGTAGAAGCTGCTTATTGTAATCGCAGATATTGTTATCAAGCGTTTATTGTTATCAAAAATTTATGATCCCGAATCATCTATATTAAAATGCATTATGAAAACTCTGCTTATAGTAATCAGAAATTCGGTTATTGTCATCAAAATTGATACACCACTACAAAATACCATATTTAAAACTAAAAAAATATCACAGATAATATTAAAATGTTGGTTAAATCTATTAAAATAAACAATATTATTTGTTAATTGTTCATTTATTTTTTCGTTTTCACCAAAATTTAGGCAAAAACCAAGAAAATTTCTAAGATAAACACTTGTCCTCCATTTAAAATAATGCAGATTCGACTTAAATGGAAAGATATGATTTGTGTACGTTTTTTAATTAATAATTATCAGAACGATGTAAGTTTTTGATTTAATAAAATTCATACAGACAAATATGACTGCTTTTCAAAACTTCGCAGTGCCTTTAGGTGGTTTCACTAAAAACGCCCTTACAAATGGCACGTCTTGCCCTTACAAATGGCGCGGCCTTACTGTTGCCAGATCTGGCGATTTTTTATGTGCACGTCTTGCCCTTACAAATGGCGCAGCCTTACTGTTGCCAGATCTGGCGATTTTTTATGTTTTTTTTTTTGATGATGCGATTTTTTATGTTTTTTTTTTGATGATGAAATATATAGTTTAAAATTGCTGATATTGAGATTTAGCAACTTTATAAACTCCCTTTATTAAAAAAAAAATTAAAAATTATTTTTGATATAAGAATTTTATTTACTAGTGCTCTAGGTCTTCGTGATTTTCCGTAAACTGGAATTGGCAACATTAATTTAATGTTAAGTGTAAATTATTTCACTTCACTTTTTCGCTTAACTGATTACATAATATACAGCATAAAGTTCAAAAGTATTTGCCGATCAGTTATAAAGCTTTGTATTATTATGGGGGTATGTCAATGTGAGCATGAAATAACTCCGGAGCAAAAGTGCTATGTCGGACAAGAGTCTTGATGTATAGTGTTTATCTGCAAAACAAATACTTAAACTGAAATTTTTCAATTCATTCAGTCTATGAATAAACAACTATATTCCAAGAATTAGTTGAAAAATTTTGAGACTCCATTGTAAAATTAGTGTTGCCATCTTTTTCATAATGGTCGCCCAGACAAAATTGGAGATGTAATGAGAATTAAAAAATAAGTATTATATATATATTGTATATGTCAACTAGATAGTCATATAGTAAAACAATGGCTTACTACCATATAGAATCTGATCCCATGCCTTCAGTTTTTCAGGAGATATGAGTTGGTTTGATCTCTTTTTTCCATTGTTTAAAATTTTTTTCTGATAGTATTTTAATATTCTTTTCTTTCTCCTCCTTATCATGTTTTTCTATTTTAGCTCTTTCATTTTTTAATTTAAGTTCTTTTTTTTGATTTTCTTGAATTTTATTTAACCAATTTTTATATGCATTATCAGCACAAACTTTTTTTTCAATTTCTCTCTCTCTTTCTTTCTGTTCTTTTAATGATTTTTGTTTTTTTTCTTCTTTTATTTTATATAATTGTTCTCGTCTTTCTTTCTCTTTTTTGCAAAGCCATTCTTCCCAAGGTGAAATTTGAATATCAGAAATATGTTGATTATTATTAGCAGTTAATGATGAACTAAAATTTGATCCAATATCCCTAAAAAATTAAAATTTTAATTAATTAAAGAAAATATTTCTGTTTAATTAAAAACTAAAAGTTTATATTAATAGAAGCAAATTGAAAAAATAAGTATTATTAGCAGATAGCAAAACAAATATATCAATATTAAACTAAATATATTTGTTTTGCTATCTGTGCATAATTGCTATAATAAAGATTCTGTTCTACTATGTAACCCAAAGATGACTCTATATCGAAACCCAAAGATGACTCTATATAGATTCTATATGGATTCTACCATATAGAATCTGATCCCATGCCTTCAGTTTTTCAGGAGATATGAGTTGGTTTGAATTTGGCTTCAACATCACTCCTCTTCTAATTCATTATCTGATAGGTAAAATACATGAAAGATTGCACAGATAACAATATAGATTTCAAAGTATTATTTGTTACACCATGTTCCAAAACATCAGCTGGTATTACTAAAATTTGTGTATGCACTGTTGCTCTTTTTTAAAAGCAATCAGTTTGAACAAACAGTTCTTCAGAATTAAAAATTCTTACTAATAAATAAAGTAAACCAAAAATCAATTTCCTATTGATATAATGTTAAAATCAGGGGTTTCATTCTCAACAATGCAATTTGACCAAAATAAAATTAAGTAAAAGCCAACAAAATCAATAGTTTATGATAAAATAATGATTTACTCATCTAAAGAAATTAAAATATAGCCTTTAAAATCAAGACAATTATAATAATAAATAAATTATTTATTTCATATAAATGTTAAAGAATTCTTATTTTTATTATCATTAACAAATAATTAGATGACTTATTATATAAATCAGTGGTTCTTAACCTGTTTAGTGATCAGACCCCTTGAATTTAAAAATAAGTTCTCGTACCCCCTTGAAAAATGAGTTTATATTTCTTTATTTAAGAAATTGCATCTATTTTAAAATAAGTTTTTATTAAAAAAACATACAAATAAATTTACATATACATACTAAACAATATCTCATTTTTAATGGTTACACATTGTTGCAAATTATTGCTTATTTTTGTTGGAGTAAAATCCAATGTTAACCAATTAATGTTGTTGAATTAAAGAAAATTAATGTTAGTTTCTTCGCCAAACTACACCATTAACATTTGTATTCAGAGTATGCATACATGTGCATGTATCAACCAATTTTTTTTATACTGCATTTGCTGGTAAGTGTGATGCACTGAGGTAAAGGTAGAGAGTATAGGTCTCAAATGTTGATGTAGCATTCACTACTTTCTCACAAGCGATAGTTTCCATCAAAAATTTAGAACCCTCTCTCGCACTTCCAGGGATGCACACACACCCCAGGTGAAGAACCACCGATATAAATGAATTACTTAGGCAGAAACCAGGAATGGAAGTTCTTTATATAATAAGCTGGCAAAACTAGAGGGAACACTACTACTGCTTTTTTGGCCACCATTTTGAATTGTCTGATTTTGTAACAGATGATGGAGGTTTTTGCTACAAACCTAGTCATACTGTATTATAAGCTACATAGGTGGTTTGAAATGCCTTTTTATGAATGGTTAGCATTTATTTATTGCAATTAATATTCATATTTTTGATTATTTTTATTATTCATATTTGAGAAAAACTTGCAAATCAGGGAACTTACTAAAATGAGAATTCATAAACCAAGAACTACCTGTAATATGTTGTAGCTTGTAGTTAAAAACAATATATAGGCACTGCTTGAGATATGAACATTCTAGTTATGAATATTTGTACTTATAAACAAAATTTCATTTTCAAATTTCAGAAAATTTCAAAACTCTTCAAGAATTTTAAACATTATGATAGCAGAATGATCTAGCAACCAATATTATATCATCAAATATTATATCATCATATCATCAAAAATCATTAAAAAATTATATCATCATCATTTTTATATTTTCATCCACTGATTGATATATGTGCATCCTTATTTTGTCTCTATATATACCTATCCTGGGTATCTGTACTACTGGGATAAAAATTTATATAGCTGGTTAATATATTATGGCAGTATTTCAAGATGGCTGCAATTATACTAAATTAAAGAAATGCATTTTATACAGTGGGTGATCGGTTAACGAACATAATCCGTTCCAAGACAACAATGTTCGTTATCTGAATTGTTCGTTAAGTGATCATCGATTTACCATAGGTTTTATGGGAATTTGATTAATTCGTTCTAGAGACCCCCAAAAAAATAAATAAAAAATTATATAATTTCTTACTATGTTCATTTATATGTAATAACAATAATATATACATGCATAGTCTTGCATTTTCATTTATTTTCCGTTAAAAAATATGTCCAATGTCGATTGCCTTTCTCTTTTTTTCAGAATTTTTTGAAATTGATTAATAGCATTGTTGTTGTAGAGATCCCTAAGCATATTGACCTCAACCTGGTATGGGTGCCATTCTAACACCAAAATATTGTTAATCAACCTGGTATGGGTGCCATTCTAAGACCAAAAAATTGTAAAATTAACCTGGTATGAGTGCCATTCTAAGACCAAAAAATTGTAAAATCTCTCGCTTATCTTCTTAAATAAATCTTTGATTTGTTTTAAGTTGTCTCCCAGTTCATTTCAATCAGGAAAATCTACTGTTCTCACATTCTTACCCATAAGTCCACAAATGCTCAAGGCCTAAGCCTGTCATTCAGTTAGGATAGTTAAGGTTAGTCATGAGATATTTTTATCTGGCAGTGGCCACTTATAGAGTTCACCACAGGCTGGCCAACACACATGATGGGGTCAACCGGATGGTTGAAGAATGAGGATCAACAGGCTGGATCCAGACCTACCCTCCTGAAAAATTGGAGGATTGGGATCCGGATCCTCCAGGATGGTAAGCCACAGCTTTACCATGCGGCCATCCGGCCGACCGGACCCTCCCCTCCTGAAAAATTGGAGGATTGGGATCCTGATCCTCCAGGATGGTAAGCCACAGCTTTACCATGCTGCCATCCGGCCGACTTGTCATTCCTCAGTCCGCAGGTCCCACAGTTTATTCTGTGACATGTTCATTAACCGAACATGTATTCGTTATCCGAACATAAAAATCTTTCGCGAAAGTGTTTGTTATCCAATTTGTTCATTATCCGAACGGTTTATTAACCAATCACCCACTGTAATTGGAACTTTTTATTCAACTTCAAAATAAGAAACTTCTAATTAATTCAATTGTAAAATATGGGTAATCCTCTATTTATGATTAGGTTATGTTAACATGTATTCGTTATCCGAACATAAAAATCTTTCGCGAAAGTGTTTGTTATCCAATTTGTTCATTATCCGAACGGTTTATTAACCGATCACCCACTGTAATTGGAACTTTTTATTCAACTTCAAAATAAGATACTTCTAATTAATTCAATTGTAAAATATGGGTAATCCTCTATTTATGATTAGGTTATGTTTTGATAACTTCATTGTAGACTGAAAAAACTGTAAGTTAAAAATGCCAATAATGATGGTAATTTTAGTAGTAACAGTAGACAATGAAAGACTTTATATTCCAAGATAGTAAAATCATCCAAAATTGAACCCATCTCTATAGTTAATAAAATCATTCAGAACTCAGATCCTTCGAACTGTTGGCTGATTGAAAATTTTTAATTAAACAGGAAAAGTATTTCTAGCCAATATTCTGTGAAAATAGTCAAATTCAGAATATTGTATGATCAGATTATCATAAATCAAATGATTGTAAATAGAGGAGTACCTTTATATTACAAACTTTATACTATATCTTTACTTACAAACATTATATACTATATTACAAATATACATATAATGTTTGTAAGTTAAAATATAGTAGATATAATATATAAAGTTATTTCAGCACTTTATTTTTTGGGGACAAATAATAGCAGTATTAAAGTTACAAATAATATACTATACTAATATATATATAATGTTTGTAAGTTAAAATATAGTAGAAATAGTATATAAAGTTATTTCAGTACTTTATTTTTTGGGGACAAATAATAGCAGTATTAAAGTTACAAATAATATACTATACTATACTATTTTTTTCTATAAGAATATTAAATTTTACTAACCTTTCTGTATCATGTTCAGAAAAACTTTTAGAACAAGCAGTCTCAAAACTTTCATTATAAGATAATTCTTTTGATATTTGATTTTTACTGTTTACATCCTCACAATTTTCATTTGAATTATTTTGTACAGAATTCTGAGAAATTTTTAAATGTTGGCTTTCTGATATGCTTCCATTACTCATTTTACGAAATTTAAAATCTTCATATCTTTTAGATAACTAAAAACAATTCAATAATTAAAGAACTTTCATTCATAGAGGAAAATAATGATAATTTTAAATATAAACTTTATTTTATTGACAAATTTTTATAATACAGTGGACTCGCATTTTTATGAACCTCCAATTTACAAACTATTTGTTTTTATGAACTATTTAGTTGATCCCAAAAAGTCCCTAATGTTAATTAATACCATTCCCATTTACGAATTTTCAATTTTATTTGGGGGTCTGTATGAATTCGTAAAATTGAGGGTTCACTGTATATTAATCTATGATATTAATCTGAATAAAGAATGCGATATTATTTCTTTATAATAATATATATTTTTAAATACTGTATTTGTCAGCTTATGAGATGCATGCTAATTTTGGACTGGTAAATTTAAGACAAAAAGTAAAAAAAAAGTTAGAGATGATCAGTGGAGTGGTTCTTTAAGTAGATAATTTGTCACTAAAATGCTTGCTTGTAATATTTTAATTAAATAATTTTTAAAATAGTACAGTATGGTAACATTGAATAAATACTGTTTATTCTTTAAGGAAAATATACATCTCACATCTTCCAACACTTTATGTAGTTAAAAATAAAACAAAAGCAGAATATATAAATTATAATTGGTATTACCAAAATTGTGCTAGGACACACTTAAAGCAATAAGATAACCATTTTCATTGGTTCTGACAAATTCAGGACCACTGAAAATGGTTATGTTGTAACTGATAGTACTCCAATCAAGTAAACTTTGTTTTTATCCTAACTTTTTTAAGAGCTGCCTAACACAATTTTGGTAATACCAGTTAAATTTGGATTTTAGCAGATTTTTGAATTTTGTTAGTTAATTATATAAATTATATTTGCATGCTCAAGTTTGTAGCAAAAATAAGAAATTATACTAACTCCTCCTTCTAACTGCTTAACATTCTTTTATTAAACATACTAATTCATATATTTTGATTTTAAAAATAAAAACTAGAGGCTAAAAGCAAGGATGTTTTCTGGTGTCAAATGAATATGTCATAAAACGTCCACAATGCAGTAACATGCAAAACTAATAATTCATAATTTAATAGATCACCCATTGTTGTATATGCTCTCTTTTGATATTAAGACTGTTGTTATAATGAACCCACAACTATTTACAGACAATCTTTAACTCTACCTATATGTGTTGACCTTTGTATAGCTAGCTCAACACTTATTCATTTCTCTGGATCATCCAGGATAGAAGTGTGCTTTACTTCCAGCCAGCACAGCACACTTCTGTCCTGGATGATCCAGAGAAGAGAACTGGGTTCACTACAGAAGGCCAAGTCCAATTAGCAGGTTTCTCACAACCAAAACTTTTTCTGAACTTTTTTGAATCTCATCCTCCATCTGACAGCTATGAGATGTGGCAGCCCACGGTGATAACTGGAATGTCTCATTGCTTAGTACCCATTTGTATTACTTTGTATCAAGAGAGTACTAACAGTTCTGTCATTCAAAATAATTAATAACTCTTTCATTTTATTTTTACTCAAAAAGAAAATTTTCTATAATTTCTGTAGAGCATAGCATATTATCTCACTTGCCACTGTGTTTATGGTGATTCACTTATCAGCACAAATTATTGCCTCAACATGCTTCACAGTTGTGATGTTGCAATCTCCACAGATGGCCTGGTCAATCAAAATCAATGACTTTCGTGCAAATATTGACAAACTTTTCCATCCAACTGTGAACCACTTGTCACATTAATATGTGCTGTGCATATATAGGGGAACAAATTCTTTGTGAATATTCTTCATAGCAAGTCCTTTGCCCAAAAATCCTATACAACAGACCACTGCTCTTCAATTGTATACCCTTCCAACATGGTCACTATGTTGTTGCGCACACAATGCCCACCTGCTTCTACTGTGGGAAATTTTGAATGATTTCTTCCTTAACTCGAGAGTTGCTTTTTTATGTGATATAGTCATATATCCATGTCCAATGATATCAGGCCCTCAAACATATTTATAACTTATTAACTCCACCTCATATTTAAAATCCTTTCAAATGACTATAATGCTATTCAATGTAAGATAACCATTTATCTTAGATTTTTGAGAACAGTCCCTGAAAACAAGATTATGTCCTGGACTAATTTTATTCCTGATTTTTCAGTTATTTCATCTTTTAAATTATATTTATTTGATAAATATTTAACATATATGGCTAATGATATATTTACTGCTAGAGACACATGTCTAGGGCCCTCAAAATTTATTTTCTTATTTAATTTATAAATACTGGAGGCCACAAAATCTCCTAGCACCTCAATTATAAATATATTATTTACACAATTTAAAAGTTAAACTGTGTAAACAATCTACCTGACCTGTCCTATTTTATTTTATTATGCACTTTTATTATTTATCGTTTTTTTTATTATCTAACTTGTTTTGAGAAATTCAATTTTATTAGCATAAGTTTCTAACATCATTGCTCGTCTAGTCCTAACACTTAATCGATATTTTTAGTTGTAAGTTCTGATTTCCGGTTTCCAGTTTTGTTTTGTCAGTTAGACATTACATTGTTGTTAGATTGTTCTGAAGTTAATTAATTTTAAGTTAGAGTTTAGAAGAAGACCTGAGCTCAGGCCGAACTCTGGATTGCAGAGTCGCTAGAATTGTTAGGTTTACTTGTAATTAGTATTATTGATCTTTGTTAGAATTCGTGACTTTGCACACTAATAGTTTAACTATAATTATTATATTAGGAATACAGATAATGAGTTATTGTAGAATTTCTTGATTATCATGTATGACAAAACTTGGATTTTATATTGGTCAGCAATCAGATAGCCTGTTCAAATTATTTTGTTGAATGTATAAATTTACACATTTCATACTTTTGAAGAAATTTCACAGTTTAAAATGTTTTATAAGTAATCATTTTACTATAAAATAATTTGAAGAATACAAATTGATTATTATTGATATATTGCAACATAGAAAAGATTCTTTTATCATTCATAAATACATATGAAGTTGACAATAACAGAACAATGATTTTATT
This sequence comes from Olivierus martensii, assembly GCA_000484575.1. Classification (NCBI taxonomy): domain Eukaryota; kingdom Metazoa; phylum Arthropoda; class Arachnida; order Scorpiones; family Buthidae; genus Olivierus; species Olivierus martensii. The sequence continues at coordinate 11,641 of AYEL01071999.1, forward strand.
TTCAGTAAAATAATAGAAAACTGTGCTTATTTTACTATAGATATGTTAAAATAACATGCATCATAAAGCCATTCAATCATTGAAACAACTGTGAAAAGACAAACCAGAAATCAATATATTTGAAATATGACCAAATGCATTATATGGTATAATAGCAATTTTATGATGAATAGAGAAACATTAGAGGCATTGTCCACCATAACTTTCTTTACATTGAAAAATATAGATATATTAATGTTGAATAAATCTATGATTCAACAATAAACAGATCATCAAGCAATGGTTCTTAAAATATTTTTATTTGAAACTTATAACTGGACATATTAGAAAATTTATAATTTATTGGAAGCTAATTCTCAAAATGAAAATATATTCAATTATCAAGATTAAGACAAGGAAAATAATAACAAAATTTACACCATTAAAAATATGACAGATATATTCAAGCTAACTTAACTTAATGGAATATACAGGCAGTCCTAGACTTATGACAGGGTTGCTTTCCAACATCTCTGCCATAAGTCGATTCTGACGTAACTCAAGAACTTTTTAAATTCTTTATATGTTTAATTTCTGTTTTAATATTTTCATTAATTAGGTTTCTATTTAATTAAAGTTTCTATTTAACTTAAAACAATTAAAAATGTATAAATTTACATAAACATTTTATAAATTATTTATTAGCATATTAATACAATTAAAGACATAAATATAAAATTAAGAAAGAAAAATTCAAGAATTTTTTCATCAGTAATAGTATTTCTCTTATTAGACATGATAGGGCTATGATGAGATTCAAAAATTCCAATGAAAGAAATGAAAACTGCTGACTAGCAACTAACATGCTAAAGGCTGTGATAAGTTAGAAGCATCAATAGTTAGAAGTGGATGAATCACACTAGCAGTATTGTGTATTGTTGAAAGGTTTTTCTTGCCAACTAATAGCAATTAATGGCAATGCTGGGATGTGTATACAAAAGCAACGTGATATATGTATGTATATGCAAACAGAAAAATTGAATTAGAGAATTTTTAATAATAATTTCTGGCAAATAATTTCTGGATTATAAGTCGAGGACTACCTATAATACATTTAATTATATTCCATTAAATTAATTTGATTAGAGAAGCACATAAATGCTCTGGCCTACCTGTAATACATTTAATTATATTCCATTAAATTAATTTGATTAGAGAAGCACATAAATGCTCTAGTATCATAACAATTCAGTTAACACTTTTATTATCAATAAATTAAAACAACAAAAATTAGCCCAGGATGATAATCTTGTTTCTGGGGACTCTCTAAAAATCTAATGATTCTCTTAGTCAGATCTAGCCAGGGCCAAATTTACCTATAGGCCGACTAGGCCACATCCTAGGGCCCCGTGATTCTAGGGGCCCAAAAACTATCAATCAGCTTTCAACTTTTATAAACTTTTAATAAGAAAAAATGGATTATTATTATTAAAGTGCTAGATAGAAAGTAAAATTTTAAAGGTTCCTTATAAGTTACAAGGAGTCTTTAAAATTAGACGTAGCTAATTTGAATTTTTAGGGGTTCCAAAACCTTGCTCGTCCTAGGACCCCCAAAAATGCAAATACGGCTCTGAATCTAGCCAACCATAGCCTGCCACATTTGTTTTTATGGCCTGTGGGATGTTTTTATATCAATAACAAGATCTGAGTTCCACAACTTTTTTACTCATGGAACATCAAACTTAATATTATTACAGACTTGCCATTTGTATAAATTTTATATGTTATGACATTTGATTATTTTTTTAGATCTTTTTTATAGCTAATGTACAGCCCATGAAAAACTGAAAGTTCCCCCAAGTGGCCTGTAAAATAATTTGGTTTGGTCAGGCCTGATCTTAGTGAAGGATCTGGAATTGAACCAAGATTTTTCAGGTAGTGAATAACTGCTTTTGGAAAAAATCAAAGTACTCAAAGTTCTAAATTGTCAAATTTAAGACCCAAAAATTAAATAAATAAATAAAATGTTAGTTATCAATATAAAATTCTAAAAGTCTAGCAAATTAAGACTAAAATTTGTTAATGTATTTGATATTTTAACTCAAAGTACTCAAAGTTCTAAATTGCCAAATTTAAGACCCAAAAATTAAATTAAATAAAATGTTAGTAGACTTTTAGAATTTTAAAATGTTCATTTTAAAATTCTAAAAGTCTAGCAAATTAAGACTAAAATTTGTTAATGTATTTGATATTTTAAATATCGTTACAGCAATCAGACAAATGAAATGTATATTATAAATTTGCAATTACATATTAATTTTTTAAAATAAAAAAATGACCCTGTTTTTGTATAAAATTATAATTCAATTTTAAGTTAAAAAATTATTGTAAATTAATTTCTCGAATTTAGATTGTAAAGCCAAACATGTTTTTAAAATTTATTAATTTAAAAAATTTAAAAGAATAAATTTTGAATTAAATAATTAAATGTTTTTAATAATTTTGAAATATTTTTCCACGAAACTAACACACGCTATTATCGTTTTAATAACACAAAATCGCATATTGTACGATTCAAATATCAACAAACGTGTCACGTGAATAGTATAAAGCTATCGGCCATGCTATTGGTCTATTTAAATCTTTAATTTTAAAAATTGCAGTGACTGAAAATTTAAGCGAAATGTTACCTTACTGATAAGGCGTATGCTCGATGTCAATAATAGTCACTCATTTCCTAAACCGTTGCACCCACGTTATTCTATATTCAGTCCAAATTTGGAATTTTATTGATTACTATTTAAAATGAATTTTGCTATCATACTCTGATAAGGTTAAATTTATTTAAAAATCATGTTATTCTATATTGTATGATGTATATTAACAGTGTATATAACTTATATTGTTTAAATATTTTATTCATTTTAGAACAAACTTATGTAGTTTTAAAAATGGATATTCGTTTATTTATTGAAATTTAATGCCATTCGTGTAAGAAGCGCCATCTGCCGACAATAAGTGAAATTATATAGATATATTCGAACACATTAATTGATACAGATGGGACACTTCCCTTGTTCGAAGAGGCTGCCAGTATTGGCAGTACCTGGCATTACCATGGGCTTTACTCATTTCACTTTTGTTGTAGATAGTGGAAGGTCGGTTATTATTGTTTCTACGAATCTTAAGGAAGTTTTATTACAAAAAAAACTTTTATAATTAAAACTTTCAATAGATCAAAACATCATTTTTATCAATAGTTGAGTTCATTTCAAGTACTCTCCATAGAGGCGCTTCGTTCGTTTCTTGTATACAATAGAGTCCCCTACGAGAGTGTCCTATCTGTCTCAACTAATCTGTTTATTCGAACTGCAGCCTGTGGTCGGAGAAATATTAATATAAAAAAGTATTTCTCGAATGAGTACAGACAAAAAGCTGCGGTTTGTTTGTACCCATCTTAGGTCATTCTGTACAATAATTCCCCTCAAACATAATTCATGAACTTATTAGTATTTACGAGTAAAGTTTTTCTTTCGCATCTCAGTTGGTTCTTTCACCTACAGTTTTATTCTATATAAAAAGTTCTATATAAATATTATATAATTTTATATCATATAAAATATTTGTCACAATTCAAGAGATTATTTTCTTCAAGGAGAAGGAATTCTTTTTTTATTTTTTAACCAAAACGAGTAAAAATCAATTACTATATCGATTCAATTTTGTTCATTGTTATAGTTTCTATCACTCGAAAATTATGATATAATAAAACATCTGATAGATAATCTTCCTTTATTTTTATTAAAATGTACCCATTACTTGTCTAGAAGAAAAAAAACACCCTTCAATAAGCTTACTTATCCATTTCATCTTCAATTTTGATCCAAAATTCATTCGCTTTTAATAAAGAAGTAGCTTATTTAAATATAATAAATTACTGTAAAAGTTCGAAAATCCGGATGCCAGAAATCTGGATCATTCTAGATTTCGAACTTTTTTAAAATTTCCGAGGTTTTGTGTATGGCAGTGCCACGGATTAGTTGATGGGACACTTCGCTTATTCGAAGGTGCTGCCACTATTGGCAGTACCTGGCGTTACTAAACGAGTGAAAATCAATTACTATATCGATTCAATTTTGTTCATTGTTATAGTTTCTATCACTCGAAAATTATGATATAATAAAACATCTGATAGATAATCTTCCTTTATTTTTATTAAAATGTACCCATTACTTGTCTAGAAGAAAAAAAACACCCTTCAATAAGCTTACTTATCCATTTCATCTTCAATTTTGATCCAAAATTCATTCGCTTTTAATAATGAAGTAGCTTATTTAAATATAATAAATTACTGTAAAAGTTCGAAAATCCGGATGCCAGAAATCTGGATCATTCTAGATTTCGAACTTTTTTAAAATTTCCGAGGTTTTGTGTATGGCAGTGCCACGGATTAGTTGATGGGACACTTCGCTTATTCGAAGGTGCTGCCACTATTGGCAGTACCTGGCGTTACTCATTTCATTTTTGTTGTAGATAGTGGAAGGTCGATTATTATTGTTTCTACGAATCTTATGGCAGTTTTATTACAAAAAAAACTTTTATAATTAAAACTTTCAATAGATTAAAACATCACTTTTATTAATAGTTGAGTTCATTTCAAGTACTCTCCATAGAGGCGCTTCGTTCGTTTTTTGCATACAATAGAGTCTATGAGAGTGTCCTATCTGTATCAACTAATCTGTGGGCAGTGCCAACGATATGTAATTCTTACGCGCGCATTATCGCTACAGATGCATAGCACTTTGTATTAGTTAACGAATAAACCAAAACAGTTTGCCTGTTCTATCTCTTATTTATTTTTCCTTAAATTTTAATTTTAAAAATATTGCCCGATAATCCGGAAAATCAAAACCGACTAAATTCTCGATCAGTCTGGATTTTCGAACTTTTGTTGCATTTAAGATAAAATGCTATCATTTACTTCTGAAATAGCTATTTGACTATTAGTGATTTTTTTTTTGGTAACAGATATTGCCACTTTCCATTCAGACCAATTTGATTCAGACCACAGTAAATCTGTGATTCAGACAGAGTTTAGGATGCTAAGCATGGTTATATCTAAGTTCATCATGGAAATGATTGTTCTTGAAAGGAATTGCATGATAATGAAACATGGAATAACGTAAAAGGAAAACTTAAAGGCACAAATGTGTTTATTGTTTATAAACATTCCGCTAGCTGAATATTGTTGATAAAGTATAATGTACAAATAGTTCCGGAAAGAACTAAAATCACTTACTTTCCGAACGTGTTCTTTATTTTCGAATGATTAAAGTTAAGAAATTAAAATATGTCATCAAAATTATCTTGATTATATTGCATTTAAAGTTGTAGAAGCAAATATATGTAATCCATATGCAATGGCCATACGTTACCTAAATTTTGATATTTTTACATATTATTGACAATAGATGGCGCTAAGTGTTAAACAATACAGGTGCCATGCAACTTCTGTATTATTTAGCACTAGCACCATCTATTGTTACTAATATAAAATAAAAGTTTGATAAAAAAAAAAAAAATGCAATTTGTAAGATTAAACGATGAAGCATCGAAGTTACCTTTGATGCAGATTATTACCAAATTTCATAAAAACTTACTAATTAATTAAAGTTTTAATGGTGACATTCAGACAACAGCAGACATGATGGTGATCTTATAAGCTTTCGTTTCCTTTGGAAAATAGGTTCAAAAACATAACCAATGATACACATAGGCCTAGCTAAATGACTACATATATTTTATATAATGAATTATTTTTTTAAATAGTAATTTTATTTCAAATTATCTTTACTTTTTAACAGAAATAATGACAGCTTTCGTTAAATATCTATAAAGCACTATTATTTTAATTCTTTTTCAGACATCATCATTAGCTATGATTGGCTTCAGAGAATTTTCTGGCTCTGCTTTTAATGGCGAACGGCAAACAGATAAACGTTTTGTTTTTTGAATTTTCTCATACCAATTTTCATCATACATATTACGAAACCACTTGTCATTTCTTATTTCAGGTAAATAAATCCTTTGACGTTCCGGTTTTAAAATTTTTGTCATGAGATTCTTACACATATTAGATACAGTAGGATAATGTGGAAATTTGATGTCCTTGCTGATTTGCGATATATATTTTTCTTTATCTGATGCATCGTAGGGTAATTTTCCGTAAACCATGGTAAAAAGTATAATAGCTATACTCCAAATATCAGAAAGGAAAGCATGATAAGGTTTTCCTGCTAGAATCTCTGGAGAAGAATAAGCAAAACTTCCACAGAATGTTTCACATCGGTAAATTTCTTCATTAGCTTCTTTTTTAAGATATGCTGAATAACGCGGTAACTTATTTCTAGCTAATCCGAAATCGGTTATTTTAAGTACATATTTGCTGTCTAATAACAGATTTTCACATTTAAGATCTCTATGAGCTATGCCCTAAGAATGGAGAAATTTAAGTTTTAAATAGTTATTCATCTAAGTGATTTATTTGAAATAAATTAATAATTTTTCTTGAAAATTTTTAAATTAGATTAAATAATAAATCTAACTATAAATTATTTATTGATATCTACTTAATTCGAAAATAAAATTAGAAAATAATTCATTCACTGTGATAAGCAACATAAAAATGAATATATTCAGTGATGATATTCATATTATTTAACTAGCGGTTCGCTTAAATTTGATGTCGTGGGAACTTTAGTTTTCTCTTGGAGTTGAACCGTCTAGGGAATTCCTATCTGATCAAAGCGGCCTTTAAAATAACTGATTGTTTTATAAAATATTGTACCGGTTACAGATTAGCACGCTATGATGAGCTTTAGTTTTCCCTTGGAGTTGAACCGTCTAGGGAATTCCTATCTGATCAAAGAGGCCCTTAAAATAACTGATTGTTTTATAAAATATTGTACCGGTTACAGATTAGCACGCTATGATGAAAGATGTACGCTTGAAGTGTACTAGCATATATTCAAGGACACACTACCGGTTCAAATTATTCGACAGGTTTATTATATCATTAAAGAAAAAGTGGTCGAAATAAGTAAAATTTATGTTTCATACTATTTTGCTTTTCTATTTTAATTTTTATGCTATCTACATTTGATGTAACTGATCATAACAAGCAGTAGAACAAAATCCCTAACAACAGGTTCGCCCGAACCGGATGAATAACACCACTGGATACATTACATGCCATTATTTTGTTTTATGATGGAATTAGTGACTAATTAATTTTTTTAAAGTTCTTGAGAATATATCATGTGAAATAAAATAAGCCTATATATATTTTTCAAAAATACTATTATGTTTAAATTCTCAACAAAATTTAAAATAATCTTGAATATGAAATGATTAATTTAAAGAATTATTAATACAGTACAAGGTATTATAGATTAAGTTATTAAAAAGTAACCCTTTTCAGGAGCAACATTCTTTATTGATCCTGAAAAAGATCCCTACAGTAGATTCCCGTATAATATGGATTCTATAACGCGATGGAAAAATTGCGGTAGTGTTCTATAAGGCGATTACGTCGTGTTATACGAGCTTCATATTACCTATATGGTTCCTATAACACGGATTCACATAACGTGAACGTATCTCCCGCGTTAAACGGAGGCCGATTATACAGTATATGAAATTAAACAGCGATAAATTAATTAACATTTATTAGATAAATTGAAACTTACTAGGTTATGGCAATAATTGATTCCTTCTACGATATGATGAAACCAACGACACGCTCTCTGTTCATCAATAGTCTTTTCTTTTCTAATTATATTTAATAAGTCTCCCTTACTTGCCAATTCCATTATTATGTAAGTGCTTACATTTTCAAAATCATATAAAAAGTTATGAAATTTTCATTAACTTCCATAACAGAAAATTATTAACGTGTTTGAAAAGTATGACTAAATTAGTAATGAAACTTTTATTATTTTAATTCGCACTGAGGATAACAAATTTATTTATACGAACACCATACGACGCTCAAAGCTGCATGTAATTAGAGTCCCTAGATATATACAGTAGAGTACCGCATTCAACCGCCATTTTATATCCTACTGCCGATCGATAATCACGGGTAATTTTATGGAAAGTAAACCATAATACTACATTTCTTTTCTAATTTATAAATACAGCAGTTGACTTACTTGGCAAACGAAGATCGTATTTGGAAAAGTTTTCCTTTTAATATTTTGTAATTACTTCTTTTTATCTCTAATTTATTTTTTACCTTGCGGCAAAGGAAAGAATCTATGACCCTTTTCTGTTCAATTAGAACAATTTACAGCACTATAACAAGGCATGTTCTTAAAAAATAACTAGAAAGCCTATCTAAAAGGATATAAAATGGCCGATTTGGAGTCATCTGGTGGCGCAAAGGAATGCGATCCTCTATATATCTAGGGACTCTATATGTAATCTCCGAGTGATCTTCAAGCGGTTATCGATTTTTTTAATAAAATATCTTTTGAAAATTTTATTATACATAGTTTTAAATTAACATGAAATACGAATTAAAATGTTTCATTACCAATATTTTATTTCAACTTGTTTGGCTCTAAAAAAAATATTGAATACTTACTGTTTAGAAGTATTGATAGTCTTCAAAAATTTGATGAAGTAACATGGAATACGAATTAAAATGTTTTATTACCAATATTTTATTTCAACTTGTTTGGCTCTAAAAAAAAATATTGAATACTTACTGTTTAGAAGTATTGATAGTCTTCAAAAATTTGATGATATTTTGATGTCGAATTATTTTGATAATTTTTATTTCCCGTTCTAGAAAATTTTTGACAAATCTTGGACAAACTTTATATTTAGATATTATTTTTACAGCAACAGAAATATTGCTCTTCTGATACCAAGCTTTTTTAACCTCAGAAAACGAACCTCTTCCCAAGTCACCAGTCAATAGAAAACCATACTTTTCTAATAATTGTAGTTTAATTGTTTGGGATTCTCTCTGTTCGGATGACGATACGATTTCAGCGTTTTTTTCGGTAGAGTGCATTGTTCTTCATATTAAATTATAAACAATTGTAATAATAAATCACTCAAATTCATTATTATAATTTCATGAATATACTGAAAATTACTCGTTACAATTATAAAATAACTCATAATAATATTTCTAATTATTCTTTATTTTTAATGAAACATGAGACTCCTTATAATATTGACATTGAAAATGTGACGTGTTTTAGTTTTATATATAAATCCGGTCCTGAATGATCCATGTAGGGATTCAAAATTTTACTCGAAACATAATTTGGGTTGAATGGAATGAATTCCCGAAATTTCGATATTCTGAGAATAGATTTACGGTAAATGTCGGGTTTACGTGTGGGCGAGAAGCGCGGCGTCGCGTGGCGCCATCTGTATATGGTTTTATATATAAATCCGGTCCTGAATGATCCATGTAGAGATTCAAAATTTTACTCGAAACATAACTTGGGTTGAATGGAATGAATTCCCAAAATTTCGATATTCTGAGAATAGATTTACGGTAAAAGTCGGGTTTACCTGTGGGCGAGAAGCGCGGCGTCGCGTGGCGCCATCTGTATACATTAGAGAAATAGAACCGGCGTCGCGTCCAGTCGCGCCGCGGTCAGATTGTTTTAGATCACGTAGTTCTGTCGGTAGGCGGCGAATCTTCAATTCTCTAATGTATAGTTTTTGGAGTGACTCTTTAACATAACGGAATTGTCGATTCGTATTTTATACATTAGTCGGTGGGCGGCGAATTTCAATTCTCTAATGCAGTGTTTCCCAAAGTGTAGTACGCGTAACCCCAGGGTACGGGAAGAGTTTGGAGGGGGTACGCGTTGCACCGGAATTTGGTGGGGATATGCACTGCACCGTGCTTAGCATTTTCATTTACATTTATAAATATAAAAAATATAATTATATAAGATACTATTAGCGTAATATACGGTTAAATTCATTTTAAATGAATATATTGTATGTCATACTCAGAAACGATAGAAAATTATAGATTACGTATCTAGAGGTGTAAATTCCTGGCTGGATTCTGCTTTTCACTGAATTGCAAAATGTGATACCATTTGATAGATCTCATCAAACTGGTCAAAAATTATAATAGAACCATGGACGAAAGCGGCACCGATTAGAAGATATTTCTAAAAATTTACCT
>AYEL01072000.1:0-44236 GCA_000484575.1 Olivierus martensii
ACAAACGCGTCGCGTCCGAACAGCAAACAAAACTTTGACAGCATTTTAAAAGTGCAATAATTCTTAAGATAACTTCATATTAGGAGATATTTTTTTAGTAAGTACGAAGAATATTGATTAAGGTTTACATTACGTAAACAATATTTTTTGACATTTCAAAATTTATTGAGATAAACCCTGGTAAGCTCTTGCCCCATAAATATTGTTACCTGGGGAAAGTGCAGATCTACACCTTGGGGTAATCGCGTATTAGGCTGTTCTGGCCTCATAACTCGTTCAATTTTATTTTTTTTCGTGTTATACATTTTAATCTGTTTATTAGCTTCGTTTTCTAGCATATAACATGGGTCGCAGCTACGTCAGAAAAACCAACAGGCGATTATTCTAAAATAAATGAAGAATGTGAACGTTGTCGAGATGAGATTGATAAGTGCAAAGACATCAATTAAAATTTTCGTATAAACCATAGATCGGAAGAGCGACGCGAACATTGTCAGATGACGATTGGTTAAATGCAAAGATATCAATTAAAATTTTCATATAAACCATTTTATTCGATAAAAAACATTTTGTCATATTTCACTATACCATCCCTTTAATCCATAAAAATCATTTTGTCATATTTCACTATACCATCCCTCACATTTCAGATGAAAACATTTTATCATATTTCACTATACCATCCTCATATTTCACAAGAGGGCACAACCTCCGTCCCCCTGCCTATATGTTAAAGCCGATTTCGATTGGCTAGGGTTACAGGTTGAGGCCATCGAAAAGTGACTCTTGTAAAAGGGTTTAGGTCACTATGCCTTCGTTTTTAAAAAATAGAGGTCAAATGTTATAACGCCGGATCGCGCCGCTTATATACCTAAAAAATTAGCCCCTTGTCAACCGAACCGGTGGCGTAGGAGTTAAGGTACTTTCCTGTGGAACTGAACGTGGTGAGTTCGAGTCTCGTTTACGTATTTTTTTTCAAGTGAATGAATTAAAATATTACTAGCAATAAAATTTCAGATAAAATCAAGTTGTTTTTTGATCATAGTTATGTATGGGATAGTAGCAACTCGTCGAATTGCTACTATCCCATACGTAAAGACCAAAAAAAAATTTTTTGTTTTCATTTAAAAACTGTGTAAATTGAGTATGATGCAAATTGAGGGAGAGATGTATTCTAAACTTCATTTTTTTGTACTTTGTTAAAAATAATTGCAAATTTGACTATATAGGCAACCCTCAACTTATATAGATTCATACTTATGTAGATTAATTTTAGTAGGGACCAGGTCCAAACCCAACTCTTCCTAAAAAAATTGAAAGTGTGGGACTTTGAATTGAATCCGGATTCTTAAAGTTGGTAAGTAACTACTTTACCCCACAACTTATGTTCTTATTCTTTAATGTAACTATTTTTTATGTTAAGTCTTTGTGACCTACTACTATTATAACATGTACTCCAACACATATCAGAAGGGGGCGGCTGCCCTGGGCCTCAATTTATAGTTCAATATGTTAGAAAAAATATATTTGTATATTTTTATACTGTTCAAGCTTGTCAAAATTTGAAGTTCTCTATCAATGTTTTTACTTTTCTTGTATACTTACCACTCTATATTTGTCTTGTTTTTTTTTTTAAAGGACTCAAAAATATTACTTGCTCCAGGCCTTGCATTTTCTCTGAAAGTCCTTGCTCCAACATATATACATTTGATTTACATAGGATTTTGCAGAATCTCTAAATTGGGGACTGCCTGTATATTAAATATTTTTTTCTATTTTTTCCAAATTATAGTTAGAAACATTTATACAATGAACAAGAACAATTTATAATTTTTAGTTTTCTACCTACAACACTTGCCCTTGTAGTGGCTTTATTCTTTTGAATGATCTAATTGGAGGATTCATTCACATCTAGAAACAGTCATTTATTTTTCCTCTCTATATATGCAAGTTTATCAAGAACTCTTATTTTCTCTATTGTCATAATTTTCCTCGCTTTTTTAAAAAAAATTAATTTGTTATATTTTGTATTGAAGGTCATATTAAACTATAAAATAAATGTTCATGTAACATAGTAACTTTCAAAATATTATGAAAATAAATTATACAAAATATATACAGGTAAATCAAATTATATAATCATCTGTATAAAAGCATTAAAAAATATCCTTCAAGAAACAATTGATTACTGATTTAAAGTAAATTATTACATATGTATTTTCACTTCTTTAATGATACAATTATGATTTAACATAGGGGAGAATAATATTTGTTGCTATGTTTGTATAAGAGTATTGAATTGAACTGTTCATATATTAAAAATATTACATAATTTAAAATTTCATTATATAAATTTAAAATCATATTATCTCAAACTGCAGTTAGCAAGGGATGATTGTATTTCTAATTTCCACAAATACATGATTTGGTAGAAATATAGTTTATAAATTAAGAAAAATCACTTTAGCTGGAAAACAAATATTTCATGAACATATTATATTATGCTTCAAAGCATTATATGATATATTTGCTTCTTAAAGTTACATTAATTAAATGAACCATTGTACTTAAATGCTTTTTGTCTTTTACATCATATTCAGATTTCACTCCCATACATCATTGTCAGAAGCAGGACACTGATATACAGTTATTTTAGCATTCTATGTCAATTTCTCATTATTTGCATATCTTTCAAATACACCTACAATTTTCAATTCAGTATTTGCTATTCTCACAGTCTCATTATCAATGTGATCCTCTTTCTCTAACATATTTCCTATTTGTATACAAATTCAGTCTGAATTCTCATCTTATTCATTCCTCTCAAATGAAACCAGTTTTGTCTTCCCTGAATTTATTCTCATCTGTATATTCTTGCATGCTTCATTTAGCTACACCACAAATCCTAAGATCTTATTCACTCTCAGAGGAGGAGAATAATATCATCAGTATATGTCAGACAACATGCATTTACCTAATTTCATATCTAATTTATTTGCAGCAGCTTCCTTCACACACGTATGCACGCACGCATGCACACATACCTGCTAGAGGATCTCAGATTCTTGATCTCTTCTTCAATTGCAAACTATTAAATCATCCCATAAATAAAGTTGTCTTTTATATGTCCCACAGAACTGCTCCTTCTGGCAGTCAGATAATGAAGTAAACCAAGGGCATGATAAGATGCATTGCATGTATTGCATGAAATGATCTTCATGTAACATGAGACAGAACAACAATTGTACATGCATTCCTTGTAAGCCAAAGAAAATTTTAATTATTAACTAAAACATTTCTTGATTAAAAATCTTTGAAATTAAACTGCTTTTTAGTGCTTGTTTGTTTATTTACATTGTGTAGAAAGCAGTTAGTTTGAGTGACACACTTTTCATTCTCTCAATCATAATTTTATCCAAGTATTTTTCCAGTCACATTCAGACTTATTTCTCTATAATTCTTGAATCCACTTCTCTTAATTTTCACTCCTTGAAGCCTCATTACTTGTAAATGGGAACAATTACATCATATGTCCAATTATTCAAAACTACAGCATTCATCGATATAGCTTATATATTTATTACATCTATCTCATGACAAGCTTCTCATCATACTTTGAACTGTGGTACACAAGGTTTTACCACACGTCAAAGTGCCAGTTATACTCAAAATCTCTTTTATCCTGATTTGCTTTCTCTCATACTTACATTCATCTATTATATAATAGTTACCCAATATTCTCATCTCTTTCTCTCTCCACATTAGGCTTAAAAAATTCATGGAAATACTTCATCTGTCAATCATCATAGAATCATTCTTACCTTGTTCCTTCTTTTCATTTCACTCTTTGCTCACATCATTAACTATGCACATTTTTGTACTTCATATATTCATCTACACTTGTTCTTCAATTTAACTTTTCCAGATTTAATCTCTACTTCTCTGCCATAGCATGTGCTATCTCATCCACTATACATCTCCTGTCTTTTTACTCATTTTTATTTCACTATCTACCTCTTTCATTCATTTCTTGATTCACATGCAGATCTATTTTTATTTGAAGCTGCACTTTTTACATTCTTCCATCCATTCAACAGATTCATTTTTGAATTTATCAGATAGTGTTCTAATCTAATTTCTGTATATTTAATCATTCTGGTATCTAAGTTTTCCTCAGTCTCTCATTATATGCAAACTAAATTAGTCATACTCCTCTGATCTCTCTTAGAAGTACTGATGGATAGCCTTATACTTGTCACTCATTATGAGATTACCATTCCTTCTACTCAATCTTCCCATAATGACTCTCTCCTTACCAACTCTTTCATTCAAATCACCTGCCATAATCAATTACTCATATACATTATTCAATTTATCCCAAAACTTTCATTTTTATTCTCACTTGTATATAACACAGAAATATACATAGTGACTAAAAATATCTTCTGTAGTCTCAGCTTCATCTTCACCATCATTATTCAGTTATTTATATAGTTGCACTCTTATATGCACTTTATCATTCTCATTCATCAGTACACCCTTACCATTTCATACTTTTTATCATCTTCCACTCCAGATCATATTTTCACAATATCATTTCTCATACATAAATGCATAGTCCTTTTGAGAAGTCTCACTTATACATATCAATCCAGCTTATACATGTACAGTACATCTCCACTCATAAACTCAACCATTCCCCTTCATTGTTCACATTTTTCATATCCAATCTTTATTCATACTTCTATTTCTGTAATCCTTGTGCATTATCCATTCCAGTTATTGTATTATATTTAATAGTCGGACTATAATTTATGATTACATTAAGTGAATATTTAAAATCAAAATCAAAATTACCAAGCTGGTGATTAGTTAATAGTGCTATAGTCTGGAGAGGGTGTCCTCAAGTATCCCAGGTGACTCTAAGTACTGTTTTTCTGGTTCCTAACTTCTGAATATCATTGCAAAATCAGATTATTAATGGAGCAGATAATCATCCTTAGATAAGCAGAGGCTTAAAAAGGAATAACTGGAATCATCATTTTCAAAAAAATTTTTTTTATTGAATGCTTCATGTTTGCTCAATAATACTTCGTGATGAATGTGTTTTCAACAATTCTTCCTGTTATTATATGTATGCAATGCTATCACGCATACCATTTGATAGTTATGCTAAATTTGTTCAGTTATTTTTGCCAGTTCTCATATAATATTCAGAAAAGATAGAATCTTTGAATGAGTCTTTAAAAAGAAAATGAAATCATTGAATGGTTGTCACATAATGTAATAGTTTCGATTATCCAAGATAATGTGAACTGAGAGAACCTAGATAACATCAAAGAATTTGATCTGAACTATAAGGAAACAGATTGGAACTACGACTTCATGATTAAAACAAACCAAATGAAAATGAATTTTGCGCTAATATTATAGGTAAGATTTATTATTCATTTTAACATCAAAATATTTTATTAATATCTGTGTAAAATTTCCAAATTTCATTGTTGATGATAATATTGCTCTTTGAAAAAGTTGAACTCGAATTTGATCTGAACTATAAAGATGAACAAAAACATTCAGAATCAAGTTGAATACTATCGAATTATTACAATAGAATTGGTTTGGCTTATTTTTATCTGTTAATACGGAATTGTTAAACTCCTACCAAATGGTCATTTAATATAACGACTATGTACTTTTATCA
This sequence comes from Olivierus martensii, assembly GCA_000484575.1. Classification (NCBI taxonomy): domain Eukaryota; kingdom Metazoa; phylum Arthropoda; class Arachnida; order Scorpiones; family Buthidae; genus Olivierus; species Olivierus martensii. Next base: position 5,705 of record AYEL01072000.1, read on the forward strand.
CAATTTTCGGCTGATTATTAAATTTTAATAATCAGCCGAAATATATATATCAAAATATGAGTCGTTCACAAGCCAAATCGATTAACTCCACTTTTTGAATTTTTTTAAATTTAGTGTCAATACACTTGATTGATTATTAACTAATTATAATAAAAATAAATTTTCTTAATAGTTAGGCTTAACACCACTAAATGACATATATTTTTTGGCCATTGAATAATAATTAATTTATTTCAGAAGCCAATTTGATTAACTGGCCAGTGAATAATAAATAATTTATTTCAGAAGCCAATTCGATTAACTCCATATTCTAATGTAAATCATGGCAATAATGCGATTTAGACGTTTATAAGTGTCGTATTATGCTTAAGACATTTTGAATTTATCTTTCAAAGTTAGAAATACATTTTTACATCTTTTAAAATCACTAAATTGGAAGGATCAATTGAGAGACATGTAAGAAAGGGGCGATACCACTTACATGAAAGTTTGGCTAAGCAGTTTTTATTTAATAAATTTTTTGGTTTTGGTCAAGATCTTTCTTTAGTCATCTAGGATATGACAATAAGAATTTAGATAAGTAATTTTTTAATACAATAGCATATATTAGATAATAACGGCAAGCTGTTTATTTTGTCATAAAAAATAATTAATCGGTTACTGTTATATGTGGATATTAATAGAATAACGCCTTTGTAAAATAAATAATTTATTATATTAAACAAAGTAAAAGATGATTAAAATAAAAAATAAGGCGGACCATATGGAGACTCTACTGCGACCATAACTCGATGACTGCGACTAAAAGTTCCACTAGCACGGAACCGCGGCGAAATACTCGCGTGTTACGTGTTGTGGATTAAACCAGCGCGGTTTTACTGTTTCGTACTGCAGAATAAAAACCGCTACCGTTCAGAGTCTAGATCGGGTGGGCAATTATTTTCTGCCGCGGGCCGTATAAAAATTTAAAAGTACCTAAGGGCGAATTTAAACTTACGGCGCCGTAATTATTAATTAATTTAATGAAATTATTAATGATAATATTAGATAAGCGTTAATAATTAATAAAAATTACTTTGACTTAAAATGACTATTCACGTTCAAGCGAGATTGATTCTTGCACAAACATATTCCTCTCACCATCACACGGGATAAGAATAATGGTTTTTTATATATATATATATAGTAAGCTTGGTGGCTAAATTTTGATTGCCCCTTTCCACTCAAACAGAGTACTAAGGAAGCCGTTATGGGCAAAAAATAAATGCAAAAATATAGAAGCAGCAAAGAACCGTTCCAATTCAATCTACGTGATGACACATGTGAGCACCTAACCCTGTATAGAGGAGTATTAATAACCTATTCTACATTAGGTAGAAGCTTAGTACTTAATATCTACTAGCATAGTTCTATGTTATTAGAAACCTAGAACTGTGTTAGTAGTATATCTAAAACTATGTTAAGAGGAAGCTTATATTAAGTTAATAAAAGACTTATAACTATGTTAATACCTAACGCTAATATTTTTTTTATTTTATTTCTTGTATTTTTTACAAACAATAAAATAAAAAAATAAATTAAGAATAATGGTTGCACCAATTTATCTGCATACGTTCTTATCGATCTCGCTAATGTGTGTAGTCACTTTTGTGATACATACACAAAGAATATATTCATGTATCAATATTATATAAAAAAATATATTTTTCTTGTGTTACTTTATTAGTTTTTGTTTGTATGCAAAGATTTCGCATCCGTAGCATCCGTAGAAACTTTTTTTTTTCATTAGAAACATTAGAAAATAATTCGTCCTAAGAATTAATAAATTCAGACAATTTTCTTTAAAAACATAAGTATTTTATCAAATTGACTGATTGCTAACAATCTATTATATCAGAATGTTACAAAATATTAGATATCTATGTAATTAATTTTGTAAAAACAAATTTACAACTTAGTGATTGGTGAAATTTACTATATTCATGGTTAATTACATCATCAAAATTTGCAGTAATCTCGCTAGTGTATACGTATTCTGTACAGAGTATCCATTATTTTATTTTAACTTGTCGACTATAATTTTATGCATGTGGGCTTGAAACTATAACATGTTCTAATTTATGCGGCGGGCCATAAAAAGATGCTTTCGTGGGCCGGCTTTTGCCCACCCCTGGTCTAGATGGATTCAACTTTTCCGCGACGGTAAAATCCGTCTAGATCAGGGATGAGCAACACGCGGTCCGCGGGCCGCTTGCGGCCCGTTAAACATGTTTATGCGCCCCGCCAAGCATTTCTAAAATTGAATTTATTTTATACTTTAAACCTGCCTGGCAAAAATGACTTGAAAAACAAATAAACAAAATCAGAACAGACTAGGTAATGGCAAAAACGACTCAAAAAACAAATAAATGAAATCAGAACAGAACTAGGTAGACTCACCCAATACAAAAAACAGCACTTTGCAAAACTCATGAAATCTATTAGAAAGATTTTCAGAAAACTAAAACACACAAGCCACGAAAATCACAACACACTCATTAAAGAATGCATAGACACACACAAACAGAAACTTGCAGCAAAATCACAATGCTTGAAACAATACAAACACAGCCTGCCATGTAAACTAGACAACACAGTATTCACAAACAACGAAAAGACATTCTACAGAAACATAAACACTAAAGAGCGTAAACAAACACAAAACAGAGAAATACCAACACAACAATCACTCACTAGCTTCTAGTCTGCCCTGTGGGCAGTGCCAGTTACACACAATCAGAGAGCCAGCTAGATTGCAGAAGAGGAGAAATGCACATTAGATGTACCAGAAATGCCCTATATCAACATTACTACTGAAGAACTCACAAACACAATTAGATATACTCACAACTGAAAAGCCCTGGTGTAGATGGCATCCAGAGTTTTTGGTACAAACATTTTACCTGTTTTCATGACTTACATCTCACACATCTCATTCACAAACCAAAAGACACACCTTTCTTTCTTACTTACACACGGCATCACTTTCACGAAACCTAAGAGCACAAACACCGGAAACCCATCACAATACAGACCAATCACATTTACCAGCACTATACAAAATTTTAACTTCATGTATCACCAACAAAATATACACATACACTGAAGAAAACAACTCTCTCACAGAACAACAGAAAGGCTGCTTTAGAAGTCACATAGGGTGCAAAGAGCAGCTGATCATCGACACAACAATATTAAAACAAGTACACAGACAACTCAGACACTTACATGCAGCTTACGTTGATTACAAAAAAGTATTCGACAGCATACCACATTCATAGCTCATATAGACATTGCAACTCTATAAAATCAATATCAAATACATCATATACATCACATTCTTTACAACACATAATGCAACACTGGAGAATAACATTGCATGTCATCATAAATAACAATCATGCAGCCACAGAACCCATACACATTAGATGTGGTATTTTCCAGGGCGATTCTGTCAGCCCACTTTGGTTCTGCCTCGCCCTAAATCCACTCTCCAACAAACTGAACACATCAAACTGTGGCTACAACATTAGACAAAACCAAACAACATACTATACACACTCACATCTCTTTTACATGGATGACATTAAACTGTATGCCTCAACACAAACACAATTACAATAGCTGATACAAATCACGCACACATTTTCAAAAGACATATGCATGGAGTTTGGCCTTGACAAATGCAAAACATTTCACATAGAAAAGGGCATCCTAAAGAAAGGAGGCTTCACTCTAGAAAATGGAGACAGTATCGAATCCATGGAAGAGAGTGAGGTGTACAAATATTTGGGATTCCAGCAAGCCAGACTCACAGAACAGAAGAAAACTAACAAACATTGTCAAAACTGTACACCAACAGATTAAATAACATTCTTAAAACATATTTGAATGGAAGAAACACAGTGAAAGCCATCAACACATTCGCCATACCTATATTGACTTACTCCTTTGGAGTGATACAGTGGACACAGACAGAACTTGAATCACTCCAAAGAAAAACACAAACAACACTTACAAAACACCAGTACCATCACCCAAAATCTCTCATAGAAAGAACTACTCTCCTATGCAAAGAAGGTGGACATGGTCTTATTAGCATCCCATATTTACACAACAGACAGATTTATAATCTGAAAGAGTTCTTCCATAAAAAACAACATACATTACAACTACACAAAGCTATAGTCTTGGCTGATAGAAACACCACTAAATCTTCAGAACAACACTCCATGCCAAGTAGACAACACTGCACACCAAACCAAATAGACAACACTGCACACATACAAGAAAAGAAAACATCCTTGTTATGAGAAAAGGAACACCATGGCAGACATCCACACAACCTTCAGAAACACTTTATAGTCACCAAAGCATCAAACAGCTAGTTACTCAGGGGGATCTATTTGCAGAAACAGAAGGGTTTATAATAGAATACAAGACCAGGTAATAAACATGACAAACTACAGAAAATACATACTGAAAGACAGCACATTAACAAACGACACATGTAGGAAATTCCATATAGCACCTGAAATGATTCAACACATTACATTGGGTTGCAAGCTGCTTGCACAAACAGACTACCTGCACAGACACAACCAAGTAGCGAACATAATACACCAAAAGCTTGCAACCAAACACAAATTAATAAACACACTCACACCATATTACAAATACATACCAGACATAATCTTAGAAAACTTGACACACAAGATGTATTACGACAGAACAATCCTTGCAAAGTTGCGAATTTTAACGAATATCAATAATACTATTAATTACAACTAAACCTAACGGTTCTAATGACTCTGCAAATCCAGAGTTCGGCCTGAGTTCAGGTCTTCTTCTAATTCCTAACTTAAATATAATTAATTCCAAAACAATCTGTCAAAACAAGTTAAATAACAAAAAATATGAATTTATTAGACTGAACAACACTTACATTAAAAAGTGTTAATTAACACTTTATTAAAGCATCAATCAATTAATCAACAAAACTAACAAAACTTATTTAATTCAACTCATATCTCAACAATCTAATTATTCACAAGAAATATAACCTTAAACACTACTTAAATCTATTGATACTACCTCCACCACCGATACAAACTTCAAACAATTGTAGACCTTTACAAGAATTCTAATGTCACTTAACCAACCTTACATCGATACAACACTTCATTGAGCCATTGGTTGTGTCGGCTTTTATATCCGAGTGATGTACAGTCCCATGTTGCTTCATTGCCAATGTCACTTAACCAACCTTACATCGATACAACACTTCACTGAGCCATTGGTTGTGTCGGCTTTTATATCCGAGTGATGTACAGTCCCATGTTGCTTCATTTACATAAATATACGTAACATGTTTAAATTTATTAGCTTACAGAGTTATCAATTCATCATATCCTCTTTTAATTTAATTATATACAAAGCCTCAATACCAAGGATTAGGAAAAATGGATACAAATCTTCGCCGATTTTTAAAACTCCGTTTCCTGCAATCACTAGATGGCATTAGTGTTTGTGTACGAGATCATTCTTACATTCTCATATTGAATCAGTGGTAAACTTTATTTAGATTAGATGACGTCATTAGTTGGAACATCTCTTCTGGAAGATGGTTTCTGATTCCGTAACACGTGATTGCTAACTACTACGATGGAGTGTATGGAAGTAAGTCAATTCTTAAACTAAAATATAATATATTAGCTAATATTGAAAATATCGATAAATAATAAAAGAGTATAATAAAATAAAATAGGACAGATCAGAGTTAACTTCCTCACATCCTAACAGACAAAAACGAACACCACAACAGACCAGACATCACTCTCATAGACAAACAAAACAAAGTTACCGCATTATAAACATCTCAACACCCGATACACACAACATCCAGGATGCATCCACCCAAAAAATTAGCAAATACACAGAACTTTCACAAGAAATTAAGTATCTCTGGGGAATGCAAAAATAGTCACAGTATCCATCATTATTTCCTGAACAGGAGTAATCCCTCACACCCTACACAAAAGCTTCAAAACAGTAGTTCTACATCCCAAGACATACGTAACACTTCAAAAAGCATCACTACTCAAGTGCAACATAGTAAGAAAGTTTCTCAGCACTGACACAGACAGTTAACACATGATAATAAAAAATTTTCTCAGCATTGACACAGACAGTTAGTTAACTCACAATTAAACATAACAAGTAGCTATGTCTTGGCTCGTGTTCAATATAGCACTTTGCCTCGTAGATACTCTGTGCCCACACTAATATACTATAATAATAATAATAATAATAATAATAATAATAATAAGACATGTTTTTCCTCAGTAAGATTTTATATATATATGGGTTTTTGTCCATTTGAGATTTTGTTCATAAATGCTTTTATACATTGCAATTTTGTCTTTAAGCTTTTGACATTTGAGTTTCTGTCTTTAAACCAAAAAAAGGCATGTAGCAGCATTATTACTTCCCCATGGATCGTCATTGTGCTTTGTAACAAACTTTTTTATAATAATAAAATGTTTTTATTAATGTTGGCCACATTTTAAAATTGCATTTTATAATATGCAAACATCTTAGAAAGATATAATTAGAAAATGTTTCATAAATAAATTTATGAAACATTTTCTATTGTATTTTTCTATGCTTTATTTTATTGTGCATAATTTTGATAATCCATAAGATTACAGAAGTACTGTGCACATAAGATAAAGTCTGTAGTGGGGTAGCTTTAGAATACAGTCAGACTATTATTATCTCTTATCTCCAAACAATATAATATAGAATTATTATGATTGATACACCTTTAACAGAATGTTATATATGGTGTAACTTTTGATCATCTACTAAAACTCACTTTTAATTAGACATAATTTAAAGGTTTGAATAAAAGAATATATCTACTATTTTTGCTTTTTTTTTTATTTAATTTGTGATATTCTTCAAAAAATAATTTATATTGAAACTAATATTAAATTTTCAATTAGATTCAATATGAAAGTCAGAACAGGGAATTGACTGTTATTTTATGAGATATGCTAACAAAGCCCATGAAAGAGAGAGACACCACAGTCACAAAAACAACGAAAATCTTTCAACATTAATATTTAATAATAATTATAGTTAAAATTATAAAATAGTAAATAAGATAAACAAAGACTCTGATTATTTGTAAAAATATTTATATTTTAAATTGAGGTTTTGTTCATAAAATGTGTCATATTTTAAAGTTTTACTATATAATACAATTTTATGTTGTTTATTTGTACTGTATTATATTCAAATAAAATAAAAATTTTTTCATTTTATTCTCAGTGATTTAAAATACAAAACTGACACACATTGACTCTTATGTATCTTTAATTAAGCATATTTGAAAAAATGGTAAGAAACAGTTAAATCTATCTAAATATATCTTATAACAAAAAATAAAAGATGCATACTTGTTTTTTAGTTTCATTTGTAGAAGAAAAGTGTGCTAACAAAATGTCAATAGCTTTCTGTAAATTTTCAACAAGACCTAGAAAAAAATAAAAAATATTTAAATAAATATAAATAAACAATGGTGATTTTTGAATCATAAGTGCAATTCAAATATTTAGCACATTTACAAAATTAAAAGTGTATATTGGTAATTTAAATTTGGATTAATAATAATATTTTAATATATTAAACATTAATATTATAATTCAAATGTTTGAATTATGTACATAACTTTTTTGTACATTTTGTTTGTAATTCAAAAATTTTCTTATGCTTTATTCAAAGAAACTTAAATCAGTGAATATATTGTGCTGCATGATATATGATATAATTTACCAATAGCCTCAATTATAAAGTTTCTTATTTTAATAATTTGAATGAAAAGTTCTGAATAAAAAGTGAGGAATTTTTGGTATAGATTCCACCATCTTAAAATATTGTTATAAAATGTGAATAAGTGTATAGTTTTACATTGTATTTATTAGTACCATCTTTTGTAATTATAATTATTTAAAATTCTCGAATAATTTTTGAAATTTTTTAAAATTTGAAAATGAAATACGTTCATATATAGAAGTTTCAAATCTATTATAAGCATTAACAATATGATTTATTTTAAGTGCTGTGTTATTATCCATATTCATAACTCAAGAAAATTCTGTATTAAAAAGTAATAGTGTTAATTATATAATTTATTTTATTATTTAAAACTTTGTAAATTATCTTTTATTAAATTATTTATCTAAAAACTAAATAACATATTTAGTTTTTAGATAAATAATTTAATAAATCTTTTTTTCTAATAACATATTAATTAATAATTTTTTAAATCATTTCATAAATTTATAAATCATAGAAAATATTAAAACATATACAGTAAGACTCCGTTTAACGTGGAAGATAAGTTCCAGGGAAACAAAGCACTAAATGAAACAGTGTTAAACAAGATCATTTTAACACACAAATAATGAGGATAGGAGAAACAAGACAGTGAATAAAAAATATATACATAGCATTTTTTTAATTTTATTTTGTAACATGAATTATTATTATTGTATTACATTAATTATAGACACTTTTTATTGATAATATTGATTTGAATTCATAAATCATTCATGAAAAATTCTTAAAATTAGAAAATAGAAAGTTTTAAGAACAAAAAGCAGTAATCAGATTGCAGTAAGCTATAAAAAAAAGCCTTAAGAACAAAAAGCAGTAATCAGATTGCAGTAAGCTATAAACAATGAAGATGAAAGAATAACCTTTTAACTTGAAGGAACGTAAAGCAGGGCTGGAGTGTCGGCAGGAAAATGTGACTCCTCGAGAAACTATAGTTTAAAGTGGCAGCATTCAGGTTAAAACTAAAATGGGGTAATTCTTATTTTTATTACTGTAAAATAACATTGATGACTGATCATAAATATGAACTCTTTGACTGCAGCAGACTTTTGTATGTACTGCATTGCACTAATATCAAATGCACTGAGACAGCATAAGAGTATCAATGCAACAAATTCCTGGATTTTGGATTTACGTAAGAATAAAAGTACGAAAAACCACACCAAAGTGAATCGATAAAAATATAGAATTCCAAAAAACCTGCATTATGACGAAACAGTGTTAAACAGAGCAGCGTTAAGCGGGGTCTTATTGTATAGATTTCTGCTAAAATAAACATTTTGATTAAATAATTATTTCAGGTTTCTTATTAAAATTTTCATCCAATTCCATCAATGGTAATTGTGAAAACCTAAATAATGAATAAAGGTAAGATTATATTACAGGTAGGCCTCGATTAGTGCGAGTTCGAATAATGCAATATTCAATTAGTGTGACTTATAATATACCGTGTTTTACTTAGTGTGAGCAAATATCAATTAATGCGAGTTGCAAGTATAGACCAGTCTTACTAACAAAGATCCATCCCCTTTTATAAATGGAATTTATCAATTAGTGTGACTTATAAAAATTATACCGTTTTTTACTTAGTGTGAGCAAATATCAATTAATGCGAGTTGTAAGTATAGACCAGTCTTACTAACAAAGATCCGTCCCCTTTTATGATGTCAATCAAATTCATGTTAATTTTCGGTTAATAAAACTGGACGAGGAACAGTCCAAGAACAGTCTCTTGGTTTTGAAGGGATGAAACACCAAAAAGATGAGCTTTATTTTCTTTTGTTTATTACCTGATTTTTTTATTTAAAATAAAACTTGTGAAAAAATTTGTTTTTGTTATCTTTTGCTTTTATATTGCTAATAAACAAATAGAAAACTTGTTAAAAATTTCTCATTGGTTCGTAACTTCGTTAACTAGTTCTATCAGGAACTAATTTACTGATTCAATAAAACTGCAATGCTTAATCACAAATCGGACTATCCACTCAATTCTCGACCCAAAATTGGCGGCCAGGCGGCGCTCAACTTCCGCTTTTGATTTGCTATTTTGGTTTCGATTTGGCAGTTGGTTTGATGATGGTATGAGATGCAATTCCTGATAAGTTATTAATTTAGATGATGAACAACAATGTAAAATATGAAATTAAATACAGTATTTCTTAAACAGTTAGTATTGTGGTTATTTCTCGTGCAGTTGGCTAATGGCCAGCATCTCACAAAGCAAGAACCAATTACCATATTTTACATGTAGTTAATACTTTGAATAGTGTGAGAAATTCGTGGAACCCATTATTCGCACTAATCGAGGCCTACCTGTATTTAGCATATTTTTAACTATTTATTCTATAAAATTTTAATGATTACTTTAATCTCTATTCCTTGTTAGTTAGCATTATAAATCAATTATAAACATTTTTTAGCTTATAAAAGTTGTTTAATCCTTCAAAAAAAATGATGGAAAAGTGAGTCTAGGATTCTCTTCAGCAATGATATCAAAAAGAATAAATATATTAAGAATATTTTATTTTATTGTAAGAATGGAATTTCTCACAATGTATTGAAAAAGGAATAATAAAAGATTTAACCTGTTCAATGCCCTTGATGTGAATAAACTTCATGTGCAAACAACAACTGCATGCCAACCACAGGTCTTTGCTGTGATTACACGTAAAGATTGTGGAACGTTTTTAATAAATTAATTTCCGCTTATCTATAAATGATTTTTGAAATTTAATTTATGCATATTTTATACTCTTATTACTTACTTTCAAATATCGATGGATAAAAATTTTGCTTGTTGTTTGTTTATTTATTTTCTCCTTCTTATTTGGTGTATTGAAAGTGTTTTAATCAACATAATTTCAGTCTAAATTCTTATAAAATGATTTATTTTATTCGAAAATAGTTTTTAGTTGCCATTTTTTTGTCAAAAAGTACTTTTTCCGTGGTTTATAGACATCATGTCATGCAGAAAAAATTCTGTGCCACATGCCATATATAGGCATCAGGGATGTGGAACTTTTTTATAAATTAATTTTTGCTTATCTATAAATAATAACTAAAATTTAATTTCTTCGTATTTTAGCGTGTTATTATTAATATCGAATAGCGATTGATAAGATATTTTGCTTGTGTTTTATTTATTTTTTCCTTCTTATTTGTTATATTGAAAGTATTCTGAACCTACATAAATTCAATCTAAATTCTTATAAAATGTTTTATTATATTCTAAAAATATTTGTTTTTGTTGAACTGTCTTGCTTTTAGTGTCAAGTTGTAAAATCCATATGTGTACTAATTGATTTTACAGCACCATCCTCCCCTACTTCCTGTTTCTTCCTCACCCTCTCCTTTCTTTTTTTTATAAATTGGACTATCCCAATATTCTATATTATTTCTTTGTCTTAGAGAACACACTTTAAACTGGTCTTCATTTTGTAAGGTTGCATATTTTTCTGCTCCGTTTTCTTTATTCGAAACGATCCGATTTCCAAATACATTCCTCATTTCAATTCAATTTTTACAATTTTTTATAAAACATAAATAAATTTTATGTATTTATAATATATTCCTGTTCAAATTTATTAATAGGAAATTCAATAAACATTTAAAAAAAAAATTTGTTAAATAATTGAAACTTAAAATATCTTCATAACCTTTTGTTGACCTCAAGTTGACCTTATCAATTTACATCAAGTTAAATAGCTTTGTGGGAATTATCAGTCGACTTTGCAGAACTGAGCTACAAAAATATCCAGTTCGATTTTGGAAGTCACATATAAATTACAGTAAGTCTTCAATGAAAATAAATAATGGATTAAAAATTACAAGAAAAAAATTAAAGAAATTAAATAATTCAATTAAAAATGGATATGTTATTCCTAAATATTGTATTGTTGATTCAAATTTATGGATATTTATTAAAAAAAACTAAGAAAATAGAAGTCGGAATATTGTTTACAATAGCAAACTAATGTAAACAATATTCTGACATTTTAAATGGGTGTGGCACGCAAACAATTAGATTGTAGGCTAGCAACTATATTGTTGTTTTCTTCCCGGGAAATTTCTGTGCCGCCTACTAACATAGAACTAATTACTATTGGTTGAATAGGTATTTTCTGAACCAATAAAGCAAATTCATCATAAAATATAGCTGTAACTGTGTAAAGGGGATAAGGGGATGGATTTGTACTTCTCAACAAATTTCTCGGAAAAAATACTATATTTTTATAAAATAAAACAAAAAATAACAATAATATGTAGAAAAACAATATCAGATAGTATAAATAATTGCTTATAATTGATAATTTCTATAAATTTACGCATATTTTGTATAAATATAACACAATAATCCAGCTAAAATAATTTGCATATGTTAAGTTAGAAAAACAATTTTACATCAAAATATGGACCGATTTTAATCGTTCATGGCTTGTTTTCTTCAGGAGAGATATGGGTATCTAATAAAAGCAATAAATTCAATGGATGGTTAAACAATCACAAAAGACAAGCATATAAACTTTCACCTAACATAGGAAGCGAATACTTTAGCAAATAAAGAAATTTAAAAAAAATAATTAAATAGTAAAAAAGAGAGACAGAATCTCTATAAATACAAAAAATTTCAGAATTTTTTGACAAAAAATAAGCGAGTTATGAATTTTTTTATATTTACCAAATAGTAATTAAGCTTAATTATAAAAAATGGCTGACCTGTTGCTTCCATGTGGAAATTGATTACAGTTGGCACTGAATGGGTTAAAGTGAATAATCACCAATTAAACTATATATTATATATATGCACAAAAAAAAAATCACTAATATAATAGTAAAATAAAAATAATTAAATGTAAAGTGTATTTATTTAATATATAAATGAACAATGCACTGCACAATTTTAAGTGAAAAAACTTAATTTATTAAAGCTGAAAGTACTTTAATTCAAATATAGAAACAAGAAGAAACCACATATTTTAGAACTAAATTATTTGAATTTTTAATTTTTTCGAACCCCAACAGATGTTCATGATCTATTCATCCATTAGATTTTTAATTAATCCAGTCTACATATTATGCTTCATTTTTAATCAAGCTTTTCGTCCTTTCGATTAACAATCATATGCTAATTTTAAATATCGATATTTATGAAAATATTCATTGAATAAAATTAATAAAAATTTAATGAACTCATTGCTAATTTTACTCCTGATCTGTAATTATTAGAAATTGAGTAGTATAATATGAAGGGAGGAAAAACAGAGCTCCATACTCACAAATTCTGTGATTCCGAATTATTATTATAAACGCTCCTACATTTATTGTTAAGAAATATATTTCTTTACCGTATACTAAAATATTAATTTAGCGGATATAGGGCAGATAAAACTTAGTATAACGCGTTTCTAAGAATAATTAGATTTATTCCTAATAAAAAGATCTACTTTTAATGCTAGTCTGTATATCTAAGACTGCAGTATATATAAACAGATTCCTTCTATAATACTGTCTCGTAAAATTTTCATATAATATAATTATCAGGTATTTAATCATTAATAACTTGTGAATACAAAACCTGCATTCCATACCAATGCAAAAAATTGTGTTCATTTTTCTGTCATGATATTAGAGTGATATATTTTTGATTTGATAAAAATAAATTTATCAATCGTAATACTATGAATATTAAATAAACATTTTTAAAATGCTGTATGGACGTAATACAGAAAATTGCGTAATTCCAAAATTTAACATAACTGTATTGAGATTATATGCATGAGAGCCCACAAAAATTTTCTAGTAAGAACTAAGTATATTGGCTAGGTAGCGGTTTCTTTCATATTCAACTTAACTACTAAGTCTATCCCACCAATTGAATGAATCAACTTCCTCTTGATTAGGATTTCTTCTCCGCTATAATTGAAAGTGCCGTATTACTGTAGAATTCAATTAAACCTTTCCTTTAAAATTTCCTTTTTGAAAAATATTCTTAGGTATTTAAAATTGTTGGATTATTTATGTAAACAGATGAGCTGACCTATATATATGGCTGAAGAGGGCAAAAGCTGCCGAAATGCATTCTATAATGTATCAGTTCATCAAAATTTAAAGAAGTTTAATAAATGGTTTTTTAAAGGAAAGGTTTAATGGAATTCTACGGAAAAAAACCTAATCAAGAGGAAGTTGATTCATTCAATTGGTGGGATAGACTGAGTAGTTAAGTATATTGGCATTACATTTGAAATAAATGTTTTTATACATGAATTGTATTAGAAACAAGATCAGAAGTGAAAAATCCGGGGTTTCTCCTGTTGCGGCCATCATTATATGGTCGATTTGTTCATAAAATGAAAACTCTACAATTTAAAAACTTTTACCTAATATAGTGGTGCCCCGACTTCTGATCTCCTGTTGCGGCCATCATTATATGGTCGGTTTGTTCATAAAATGAAAACTCTACAATTTAAAAACTTTTACCTAATATAGTGGTGCCTTGCAATTCGAGTTTCGCAGGTTGGCACATGCGCGTGCATGGAATTGTGTGATGTCATTTACTATTTGTCAGTTCTTTTTGGGCCACTTTGGTGTTTGTCCGTATTGTTTGTGTTTTTCAATTCTACATTTTTCAGAAAGTAAAAAATTTGTAATTATTATTTTTTTGAGTGAGATGTAAGGATGGGTTCAAAGAAAACTGACCAGAGGAATAATTCCGAAAAGAAGAACACTTGATTGAGCAAAGATACAAAGAAAAAAAATTGTAAATAAAATGCAGAAAGTTAGAACAATTAAAATGTAACTGGAGTATGACGTTCCTAGGACAACTGTGGCAACGTTTTGCAACAGAGAGATGTTCCTAGGACAACTGTGGCAATGTTTTCAACAGAGAGAGAAGATTGTGAGTGCTAGGGTGTCTGCTGGAAGACTTCATGTTCCTAGGACAACTGTGGCAATGTTTTCAACAGAGAGAGAAGATTGTGAGTGCTAGGGTGTCTGCTGGAAGACTTCGCAACAGAGAGAGAAGATTATTGAGTGCTTGGGTGCCTGCTGGAAGACTTCATTCCAACATCCAAGGGCTAATAAAGATCGCGGTGTCTGCTTCAACATCCAAGGGCTAATAAATTGTGTTGTGTATAAAATAGTGTTTTTTGTAATTTAGTGTGTTATACAATAATAAAACACATGTAATATTCTATATAAAATAGTGTATTTTGTAATTTAGTGTGTTATATAATAATAAAACACACATAATAATGTATTTTGGACATCCAAGAGCTAATAAATTGTGTGTTGTGTATAAAATAATGTATTTTGTAATTTAGTGTATTGTGTATAAAATAGTGTATTTTGTAATTTAGGTATACAATAGTGTGGTGTATAAAATAGTGTATTTTGTAATTTAGTGTGTTATACAATAGTAAGTGTAATAAAATAAATAATATAGTGTCTCTCTCTCACCTCACCTGTTAGGGGTGAGGGATGGGGACCAATAACGAATTAATCTATTTTACATATTCTTCTGTAGGAAATATTGTCCCGCAATTCGACATTACTTCGGCGACGGATTAGTGTCGAATTGCGAGGCACTACTGTGTATAGGAGAATAATTAATGTAAAATAAAATACGTTTTTTAGAGTGAATTTTATTTATAATTTGGCTATTTAAATAAATAAATTTTTTGTGAGCTACCTTCGCTTTTATAACTTGATATAGGGTTTGTTTCAATTTTTATAACTCAAATAAAAACAGTAATCTGACAATACTTTCAAAAGTATATTAAGTACTGTACATGCAAAAAAAGTCGTATAACAAGTAGTAAAAATTGCTTTTATCTAAATTTCTTGTAGTTGCATATTTGTTTCTTGAAAAATTGAGAACAGCCCTTTTTAATAATAATAATTATTGGGAAATTATTAAAAAATAAAAATAGATGAATTGTAATAATAAAAATTATTTGTTCGTCTTTCAAAAAATAAATGCAATTTTGGAAATTTTGGCTATTTCACGTTAGCTATTAAAGTTGTAGTCACAGTTTAGTTACACCATGGTTACACACAGTTGGAAAACTTCCTATACCCACGTCAAACATTTCAAAGTCACGTGATAAACGTAAGCCAATCAGGACAAGACTGAGCCAGTCCGAGTGCTGGGGCGCTGTGATCTAATGCAATATCATTGGTACTTATTTACGTTAAGATTAGAATTTAACTTTTATATTTATGTTGCGATCTTTTCAAATGAAATATTTCTATTTACATCGCAACACGAAAATCTTCATAAGTGACGTTGCGCATTCGAAATTCTGTTATTTTGAGAATATCCGATTCAATTAAAAATCAAAGAACCATATTTATTTAGACGTATTTTTTATTATATTTGAAATTTTTAACAGGCTCTCAAACAAAAAATCTGTATATTCTAGTCTGTTTTTTCCATATAAAAGCAATTTTTGCAAAATAAAACAGAAGTAGGCAATTTTAGTCTAAAACTTTTTATTATAGGGTACAGTTACAGTTGCTCCATATAATAAATAAACCATATAACTTACACAAGTCGCAAGAATTTTTCTAAATCTAAAAAAACATAAATAAATCAATAAATTACTTTAAGAAAACATTAAAATTCCGTAACAGTTTTTCAACATTTAAAATTTCTTGGAAAACGAAACAATGAAACTTTGTTACCTCGTTCATTTCCACATAAAAAGCACATCTTTTCTTCAATATGTTGCCGTTTTATATTCATTTTTCTTACTCTTCAGTTTGTGGGGAAATTAAAATGTTATGAAAGAATTAATTAAAAGAATATAGCCAGAAAAACCACTCAACAGGTAACTCCAAAAATTAAAAGAAAATGGCGAAGCATGACGTCATAAAAACAGGACATATTTAAAACTTCAATAGAATACAATGTTAGCGGCAAAATTGATGACATCGCTAATTATGAGTATTAATATACATTAAAAAGAAATTATCGTTTTGTATATCATCATTCGTCTGGGTAGGGTGAGGATGGCGCTTATATCTTCGATGACGATTTTGCCTCGATCACGTGGTATAGTTTCCCTTCAGTGTGTCAACTAATCAGTGGTCGTAGTTAGTTTTTAGAGAATCAACTATTGACAGGAAAGGATGTGTTAATAATTATTTCAATTGAAATTGACTAAGAAAAAAAAATCTATACTATATCATAGTAAATTATACACAATACTGCTTTAAAAATTTTTTCACCATAATTTTTATGGTATGTTCATAGTAAGCTTGAATTTTCACCAAACTGTCCACATTGTAATACCCAAGAAACGCCTTTCCATTTCTGGATTGAATGTGCAAAATACGTTCCTTTTCGTACCCGCTTGAGTACGAAGATCGGCATCAACGTCTCAACGACCACCAATCTGGAGACCCTTTACTGGCCACAACACACCAGAAATATTAGCAAATATATACAGGCGCTTGAACAATTTATTCACGCCACACATCGATTGTGAACACCAACTTTAACATCTCGGAGGATAAAGCGGTGGCTATACCTTCCATATTAGCAGGAAGAAGAAGAAGAAGAAGCTTGAATTTGGGGCAATAGACTGCTACTGTCAAATCGTGTCATAGTCGGCCGGATTGGCCGCGTAGAAACGCTTCGGCTTTCGGCTCTGGAGGACCCGGGTTCGAGTCTCGGGTCCCACCCCTTGAAAATATTTATCATGGGGAGGCAAGCGCCTTAATCACTACGCCGCCGCTTTGGTCGAAATATCACCAGTTTTTTAGGCACATAAGCAGTGCGGTCCGGCTTTATGACATTTGACCTCGATTTTTTTAATAACGAAAGGTATAGTGACCTAAACCCGTTTACACGAGTCATTTTTCGATAGCCCCCAACCTGTAGGTTAAAGCTTATCGAAATCGGTGGGACGGAGTTGTACTCTGACATTCCAAGAGTTCAATTATCGTTTCTTTAACAAAGGATAACTCTAAAACGGAACAACCTATCTTAATGCGGTAAAAAGCATTTTATAGTAGATTTATTCATAATTCTGTTCGTGCCAATTAGGATAATAATCGTAAATAAACTTCAAAGGTTTTTTTAACTTGTACGTACGCTCTTACCTCGTTTCGGGTTAAGTGCGGGGCATTTTGTAAGATTTTATCGCAAATATAAAATTTTCAAAAATGATTTAAACGGTAATAGCTGTGGAATGCCATTGTTAACAAGCCTGCCAAATATCTATACGATAGGTTGAAATACCTTCGTTTAAAGTCCAACTTTGTAAAAACAGCTCTGCACTTACTCCACTCCACCTTAATGAATTAATATAAAAAATATTATTTTTTGAATTAAAAATTAATTTATAGATAAATATCTAAATTTCTATCCTAATGTTTTTTAGACTATTCAATGTAATGTAAATAAGTTTTTTCAGAATGCTTTATTCCATAATTTGAAGCATTAATGATTATTATTCAATGGTTTTCTTCTGAAAAAAACATTAAAATCTTTGCTCATCAAAAATTAATGTTTTTATTAATATTCTGTATAATTAAACTCAGTTATAACGATCGTTACGCTCGTAACATAATAAGCTGAGTTTTTTTTATATAGAATGCATATCTTTATAGATATTCTTTTTATATATCCAAGAATCTGAATATGTGCACATGTTTATGAATTATTTTGTATTTTTACGCGCTAATACGATATTTATTTCACTTCATTTTTCCTTTTCTTTTAAATTCTAGTTTTTGATGTTGGTAATAAGAAAAAAGATAGATTACGCGAATTTTTTATAACACATTTATTAAAAAAACTGATTATAATGAATATAAGTATGAAAATAATAAATGGCAGAAGTCGCCATATATTTGAATTTTTATTTTAAATTTAATTTATCGATATACGTACCTTACCGAAAATCCACATCTTGCTTACGGTTTAAATACAGGTTGATAATCAATAATCCGGCAACCGCGGGACCTGAGGATTGCCGGATTTTGGAAAATTCCGGACTACTTGTACAGTGTTTTAAAGAAATAAAATTAAACACTAAATGAAAAGCATATGAAATTTTAATGTTTAATAACTACATAAAAGACTGTAGTTCTACAGAGTTTAAATTCGTTACTGTATCCTCGAAAAAAGTTAAAAGATTTTATATAATGCCAATAAGCAAAAGAAAAAAAGCCAGAAAAAACGCCAAAATGTTAAAAAAATTTCTAACGCCATGTCCAAAAAAAGCTGATTTGGTATCAAAAAAGCCAATCTGGCAACCCTGGTTGCAAGCATGACCAAACATCTGAATATGAAGTACAGGCCCGGTAAAACATAAACGGCGCCTCAAAAAAAAAAAAAAAAAAAAAAAAAAAAAAAAAAAAAAAAAAAAAAAAAAAAAAAAAAAAAATGGCGCGCCAACGTGGCAAATTTAAAAATGCGCTCCAACATTCATGCCGAAAAACCGAAATATTGATTGCCGGATTTTTTATTATCAACTTGTATAATTAGATATAATTTACATTTATGATAAATTTCCTGCCGAACCATTTTTTCTTCCACATACGGTACTATCAAAATGCAATTATAAATTATTTTAACCATGATTGATGTTTATAAAAACAATTTCGTTTTTGTTTTAAACAAATTAAAGAATGAAAAAGAATATCATATTTTCACGAATACATAACACGCAATTTATATGCAGGATAAAATTTTATTGTTTATTTAACGTATTATGTTACTTTTTATTGATTTTTAGTGTAGATAGTTGTACTACTAGCTAAAAAAAAAAAAAAAAAAAAACAGAAAGGTGAAAGTGAAAAAAAAAAAAAAAAAAATACAAAACAGAAAGGTGAAAGTGCGCTTTTTGCAATCGGTGTTCACTGGTTGCATTTTCATTTCTGTTTTTGCAACAAAACTTTACGCATTTTGATTCCATTTTTCTATATTTTAGATCATCATTTCAATAATGCTTCTACGGAAACACAAAATCATAAACTCTGATGCTAGCAGTTAACCACTTAAATAAAAATCACGCGAATTTTTCTTTAAAATTTTGATCGCTAAATATCTAAAGACATGATAAAGTAATTAATCTGAAGCATTTGTAAATTTTTCTGATGTCGCATTAATTATGCATCGCAAAATTATTACGATTTTCGACCCATTTATTAGAAAAATAAGAATTTCGTCGAATTGATTTATTTGAAAATTAATAAAATGGAAGTGAATTATTTATAAATTTCATTGTTTCACATGACTTGTATATTTATTGTTTACGACTGTTATTTTTATCAGTCTATAAAAAAAAAACTTGACAGCATCGGAAGTCAGTATTGAGTCTATAGGAGTGACGTATTACCAACTTTTGTTACAGTATTAACGCGCACGGAACAGTCGATTTCGATGTAAAAGGTGACAGAATCAGTATGAACGGTGTTTATTTTTATGTAATCATGCTTGAGTTTTCAGTTTCGAATAAATATTTCAATGTAATTTGCTTTGTTTGACGGCTAATCATGCAGCCTTTCGAGAACGACTTAAAATTACAACTCTCTGCCATGTAGAACAGTTAAAATCGATTGGAATGTGCAGAATATTCGCATCTGATTATCGCATATATTATAGATGCGCAGATAACTTAAGGTTGGTTCTCACTAGCGCGGAAAACCGCCTTCTGATATCATTCCACATATTATAGATACGCAGATAACTTAAGGTTGGTTCTCACTAGCGCGGAAAACCGCCTTCTGATATCATTCCACGCGTTCAGAGTCGAAGCAGCTTCAACATCAACCGCCGCAGTAACTGACCGTTCTGCTTTTCGACCAATAGACCATCGTACATGCAAAATTTCTCCACTCGCGGCGCCACCTACGTCCTTAGTATGCTTAGGCTTAGTATCCAGTAGTGATGGGCGAAATGATTCTTTTCAATGAATCAATTCATTTAAATGAATCGATTCTAAAGATGACTTTGTACTCAAAGCTTGGGTTGTGAAAATAAATATTTTTTTGTGTAAACACAAAGTTTTTTCTGTTCTCCTCAATCAAATATGCTTGATTTATAAGAGATAAAATTAGCTAGTTATGTGCTATTTGATTCTGGTGTCGCACGTGTATGACATGTAATATTGTAACACAATGTAACTTTAGATAATGATAAATAAGAAAAATTTCTAAAAGATACATTGTGAGTAATACTTTTATTTCCTATTGTAGGGATTACTGGGTCCTAGAAACCGATTTTCCCGAGAAAAGTTTGTCGGGATTCGGGAACGGGAAAACAAAAAAAATTCCCGGGAACGGGTGGGAAGGAATTCTCGCTTGGAAATACTAGTATTGAAGCACACTGCATATTTGTATAAATTGGGCACCATTGAAGAAGATTGAACTTCGCCCCACTGCGCATGCAGTTAGAAGTCAACCCTATTCGTGAGATAGTTTAGATCATGCAAACTCAGTTCATCCCAATCTGATGTCAGTTGGTAAAGAACCACAAAAGTGAGAAAACAGAGTAATATCGAACCAACATAGTGTGAACTGTGAGAGAACCGATGAATATCAAACCACAGCCCTTGACTTATAACATTAGACCTATGGGATTTCTGGTTTCAGTTAAACAATTTCAGAAACCTAATCCCATTAAACTAAAACCTACTCTGCTTAAAAGTTGAGATTCAACTTATACATGAGTATATACCATGATATTTTAATAAATTACTTCTATCAACAATATTTTGTATGTCATATTTACTAATTTTTACTTCTTTCTACAATTTAGGGTCAAGTAGGAGAGACCTAAAGAGCTTAAATATTTTTAAAATTTATAATCTGTATTTAGCACTACATTAATGCAACAAGTTCCCAAAATTTTGACATTAGTACCACATAACATATTTTGGAAGAGATTTTTGCAGGCTGCTCAACTTCAAGTTATATGAACTTACTAGAAGTTACTATTTGTTTTGAAATTTTTTATTATCCATTGTTAATGCTCCATCAATGTGACAGATTTCCACAGTTCCAATGTTAATACTATGTAATTACTCATTTTACAACAAATTTTAATAATATATTGTATCACATGATATCTTGCAAAAGAATTTGATAGCTTGTACCTGGTTTAATCATTACCTTTGTATCTGTGTGCATGCCTCTCTCTTTTTATTCATTTTTAGTTTTAAAATCACAACAAACAAAGAAGAGAGCTCATGGTATTCCATGTGATGTGTTCCATATAACTGAAGATGTTATTTGAGATACCGAAACGTTTTTAGTTTACGATTACTAATAAAATGTTTGTTTATTTCTGACTGCTAAAGTGCTTTTATTTAATGAACTCTTATTTGTATAAGAAATAGCAGTTTTAAGTTCTTGTTTAATCCACAACAAACATTATTAGTTTTACATAACATTATGCAAATTTAAATGTTAAGTGTTTAGGAATGTCATATTACTATTATTATTTAATAATAATGTCTATTAGATTGTATAAAGGCATTAATAAATTAACTATAACAATTCTTGATATATAATGTATGTAGCCAATGGTGGCCAAATTGCAGCTAGCGAGCCACATGGCTCTTTAGTACATTCAATGTGGCTCCACAGTATGAAAGCTAATAGTTAATATGGAGAAAATACTTAATTTTTAAAAATAATATATTTGTAATTTATTTGTTAAAATGTAGTATGCATCTAAGTGAAATAAATGCATGTAAAGTATACAGGGTGCCCATGTTTTTATGGACCAGGCATTTTTCTCGAAAACTATCGGGTATATGCAAAAACTGTAAAAAATGTGTCGTGTTACATTTTCCTTTCAAATTACAATCCATCCTTAATATATTTTTCTGTGCATCCTCTCGCGCAGTGCGTGCTTCAACTTTGTTTTCTCCAATTGAAGTGTATTATTTTTCTAATGGAATCTAATTCCTCCAATTTTTTTGTGGAATTTTTGTAGGAAAATTTTTTTCCTATGATCGACATTTTAGAAGATATTTAGGAATAAAGGAACCATTCAGAAGAGCTAATATGTTGCCCACGTTTCTATGGACCAAGCATTTTTTCTCGAAAGCTATCGGGTATATGCGAAAACTGTAAAATCCTCCAAGCACTGTAGGTGATAGTAGAGAGCTACATTTATCCAATAGTTTTTCGATTGGCTCTCATGTAGACACTTCTTTCACCATGGCATTTTGTTATTTACATTAATATTTGTATTTAATATTATTTTATTATTTAAGTATGGGTGAAGAGAGACCAAAACAAAGAAGACACTGTTGGAGTAAAAAAAACGCAAGTAGTTGACATTACAGAAGAAACTTGAAATTATGAAATGTCATGAGAATAGCACTTCATTTGCTAAAATAGAAGTGAGAATTCAATAAATGAGCCATCTGTACAAAAAATTATTCTGAGCAAAGAAAAAATTAAACAACATGGAATGAACACCGCTTCTTATATGTCAAAAGATCATGAGAAATCGATCTTCTACAATGGAAAATACAGTACAACTTCTAATGATCTGGATTGGAGATTGTAATCAAAAAAGATTCCTTTGAGTCAAATGAAAATCAAGGTAAAAGGAATGAGTTAAAACAAATTAAATTGAAATCCGTTATAAATAGACCTCAAACCACGCGGTTTTACATAGCATGGACATTACTTGGAACCAAATAACCACTATATATAAGGTATTCCTGCACTTGGAAAACAGAAATAGTTAACAGCAATGCTCTGCCTCCAATGCTTGTGCAGACTATGGATCCCACGTTGGTAGAACTCAGTGGAATTCTCAAAAACAAGTGCATGTATCATTTCACTGGGGATTTGGAACCGTAATCCTCGCAGATTGTTGTCTAATGAATAAAACAAATGGTAATCCAAAGGTGCAGTATCAGTGGAATATGGGGATGCATTAGTGTTTCCTAACCAACTTGGATAATGGTGTCACGGGTGATCTTAGCAACATGTGGCTTCGCGTTGTCCTCTAACAGAATGACATCTTAGCGATTCACAAGCGCTGGCTCCATGGTTTTCAGTTTTTCATGCAAATGTTCCAGTTGTTGAGTGTGCACAATTGCATTGATTGTCTGGCCATGTGGCAGCAGTTTGTAATGTACGATAACCCGAACATTCACCAAAACAGAGCATAAAGTTCTGTTGATGCAGTAATAGTTTTGGTTGTTTGGGAGGAGGTTCATGTGGTGCCAACCATCGACAATGGTGACCATGGAATATCGTAAAGAACCCACTTCTATTCGCAGATCAGCACTCTTTCCAGAAACGAATCCTTCTTTTGATGAGGCAGCAAAGAAACACAGGCATTTGCATCTGTAGCTTTCTAAGGCATAGTCAACTCATGGGATTATCATCCCACTTTATATTATTTCCCAAACTGATGGAGATGTGATCAAATGGTTTTTTTTGTTCTGCAGTTGAATTCTTCTCCCAATGTTTCACATTTGGCCACTATCAGCCTCAATAGCAGTTTTGAATGCCTCTTTGTCTACAGCCTTTGGACGTCTTGTACATGCTGTGTCCTGGAAAGATTCATCACTGTCCTTAAATTTGTTAAACCACCATTATACTGTCCAGTAATTTACCACATCTCTACCGAAGATGTGGTAAATGACTGGACAGTATAATGGTGGTTTAACAAAAATACGGCGGGACAAAAATGCCTATGCATATGTTTCTTCACGCTGCAAGCTTTTGCTTCAAGTTTATACTCATAGCATACAGGTTCGTATAAACTTGTTTGACGTTCCCATGTTTGACCTGCTCACTGATGTCCCTCTTTAACTGCGGTGACCACTACCAGCTGATTATGAAACATTCAATAATCCATTAACATCCTCGATCTATCTCATCTCTGAAGGAATGCTGTGGGGAATGCATGCAATTTGATCAGGTGAAAATCAAACCGGACGTTATTGGTTGCCTGATAAATTTTTCTATTCTCTTTCAGTAATACCATTTTTAATACCTTCTTTAAATAAATTTTTTCTTAAAATTATTCAGAATGTGATTAAGTTTATACAGTATGTATAAAAGTAAAATTTTATCTTGACATGTTCACATCTTTTTTAATCTTACAGAATAATCTGAGAAAAACTTTTAATTTTTTTGCATAACTTTTCAATCTAAGATTATTAAGAGGCAAGGTATTCAAGTGCTCATCATAATATTAACATTGACTATTTTAAACAGAGAAGGTGAAAATATCACATTCTCGTTTTCACTAACATTTATAAAGTGAAATTTACAGTCCTCGACATCAAAAATTTCAATAATAAGTTATTCCTATACAAATTATTATAATTTAAAGTTGAGATCTATGATTTTTATTAAAAATTTATGATAGTATGTATACATAACTACAATTAAATATCTCAACTTTAAATCATTGTCATTAAAAAAAATGTATAAAAAATAATCTATGATATGGTTTTACATATCGTAAATAATTTGTTTATTCGTAAGTTCGGTGGCTGGCAGTATGAAAGCCAATAGATAAATCCCTGGTTCAGTATCACATATTATCCTAATATGAAAAAGAATTTTCCAATAATCTTAAACGAATTCTCCAATAATCTTATACTTTGAAACAATTTTAGGAAGTAGGGAATAATAATCATGAATCTTAAGTTTTCGGCATTACAGGAAAAAATATGTAGACACTACAAGAAAAATGCTTGATCCATAGAAATGATGGCATCAAATTATGCCTTTCTGAATGGTTCCTTTATTCTTACATATCTCCGAAAATATCAGTCATAGGAAAATAATTCTCCTACGAAAATTCCACAAAAATTGGAGGAATCAAATTCCGTTAGAAAAATAACATACTTCCATTGGAGAAAACAAAGTTGAAGCACACACTGCACGTGAGGATGCGCAGAAAAAAATATTAAGGACGGATTGTAATTTGAAAGGAAAATGTTACAGGACACGTGTTTTACAGTTTTCGCGTATACCCGATAGTTTGAGAAAAATGCCTGGTCCACAAAAACGTGGGCACCCTGTATAATAAATAAATTTTGAAGCCATTGTTAAGATTAACCAAAAAACTGATTTGGCTCTCACTGACCCAAAAAGAAACTGATTGCAGCTCTCAAATATTTGAGATTCTCCTATATGGCTTGTAATGACATGTAGCTTGGCCACTCCTGGTATATACATAAGCAAGTATGTTAAGCTGTGTGTATTCGTTTTATGTATATTGAAAATTGCAAATATTCTTATATAAAAAGTGATGATATTCTAATATTGATAATTCAAATATAGTATTTCAAATATTTCACTATTAACTGCCTAGTACCGCAACTTATTAGATATTATTCTAATAATTTGCGGTTGTCATAGCAATGAATAGAACAATGTTTTGGTTTGAAAAGAGATGTAATCTAAAGAGCCTGATGAGGGTGTGGTACACCGAAAACGTTAGCTTTAAATAAAGAATTTTGTTAACTAACTGCTTGAAGTGCTGTTTATTTGGAATATAACTTATATAAGTAGTAAAAGCAGTCATAATTAGAAGGTTATATGAACTGCCTAGTATTTTACAATGGGTGTGCGCTCTCGCTATCATGGATCTTAATGCCGCCTTTTTATGCTGCCATTTATCATTGGACCATTTCGGTATTATTATTGTTGAACTGTTTTATTGTAATTAAATTTATTGTACATAATTTAGCAGAGTTTATTCTATTGGCTTATAACAAAAAGAGCATATCTTGTCAAAATTAGTCATTTTTAAGTGTGAAATTTTAGCATGATAGTCCATAAGCTATCATCCTCTTGCTGGATGAATTTCTTTGAAGTTATTAAATTGATCTAATTTTTTTTAACAAAAACATTTCTAATAAGAGCAGAGCAATCTTATTTATGAACTTTTATGCCAGAAGCTTAATCTACATACCATTAAATTTTTATAGATTGCAACTCCATTGCCACAATAAGAGAATTTATAAAATAGTAATAGTAGATTATTGGTCAGAAACAACTTATTAAAATCAGATTTTAAATTCTAAAATTTGAGAACAAATAATAATTTTATTTTAAATACCGGTGTATATATATATTTATTTTAATTAATAATTACATTGGATAATTATTTCTTAGATTATTATTAATAAATTGTTATCTTTAAATTGTATTAATTCATTGTTATCTTTTATAAAATAAGTAATTA
Source organism: Olivierus martensii (assembly GCA_000484575.1). NCBI lineage: Eukaryota > Metazoa > Arthropoda > Arachnida > Scorpiones > Buthidae > Olivierus > Olivierus martensii. Next base: position 32,832 of record AYEL01072000.1, read on the forward strand.
TATATACAGTATTAAAATTATATAATTAGTTATGTTTGGGTTGTTTAATTGTTTTTACTTTCATTCTTCATTTGTTTGTTATTCAGTGTTTTTGATATGTTTAATACAAAATTATAATAGAGAACATTTATTTTACTAACAATAAAACAATTTATACTGAATGTACAATATGAATCTAAAACAAATTTTAATGAAACAATATGGAAATATTAAAATCTAAATTTTAACATTCAATTAAAGTTTAAATATATTTCTCTAATGCAAATCAAAATGATGATTAGATTATAGAACTATTTGAAATTTTTTTTATATGGCTAATAAAATGATTAGAGGTAATATTTTCTTAGTGCAAATGATGTATGATGATTATAGGTGTATTTTCCTAATGCAATTTATTATAAGATAAATTATAAAACTGCATTAAAATTAAATTTTCTCAGTGATTATATAAAATGTATTATTAAAATGCTGCTTTATTATATCATTATTATTATATATACTAATTCAAAATAATTTAAAATTCACAACTTATAATAATTTTAAATAACTGCTTTTAAATTAATTATATTCTTAAAAGAGAATTATAAACCTAGATTCTGTTTTTACACATTCAGATAGAAGAAAAGCATTTGAAGAAATGCTAGAGGTAAATTCACACCAAAGTATTTTAATTCTTACAAACTTTTTCATCCATATAATGAACTGTCACTTTATTAGTGCAGTGAAGCACTGGATTTATAGTTTATAATTTTAAATTGAGTAATATCCATTCAAAAATTGCGAAAATATTTCTGGATTAAAAAAAAAAAAAAATATTTATATTGAGCTATTGGAAAATAGTATTATTTGTTCAAATAAAATTATAGATTATAATTTAAACTAAATGAAAAATTAAAAAGAAATTTAGAAAAATATAAATTACTATTTACCTTAAAAAGATATATATTGCTTTATTATAGTTTACACCATCTACATCATCATAATAATCTATGTAGGGTTTTAATGTATCAATTAAGCCAGGAGGCATTTTATCCATTTCATCAAAAATGAATAGTGGAATTTCACAAGATTTAACTGCATTTTCAATTTTCTTTTGTAGCTCTCTCTAAATAAATTTAAAATGTAAAATTGACATCAATATATAAAAAGAACAAATCAGATTAATGAAAATATATATTAAACAAAATAAAATGATTTAACTTAAAAAAGAAATATTTTATTAACAAGAAATGCATAGAATAACATTTTGAATTCTGTTCCATGTTCTATTAAATCCAAACAGCAAATGTAAGCAGAAAATAGAATAAAAAATATTGTTTCATATCTTGTTAATAAAGCATTTTTAAATACTTTAAATAAATTTTTTATTGAACAGTTGTTTGTGAACAGGATGAATAATTAAATTTTTTTTAAATTTAATTTGTATTAGAATTAAAAAAATGCTTTTGGTTTACTTTGCAATATTACAGAATCTAATAGATAAACTTCTTATTAAATTAAAGCAAACATCAATTCTTAATATAACAAAAACTAATATAAAAAAAATGAAACATTCCAGTTTTCAAAAAGTAAGTTGATATTTTTAGTAAAAGATAATAAATAAATCAAATAAAAGTTGTAAATCTAATTGAATATATAAAAAATATTACTTTTGCTATGGCTGTAGACATTTTGCCACTTATAAAAGATAAGAAAAAAAAAGAGCAGTAGAGCACTAGTGCTGTTCTGCTCTCTTTTTTTCTTTTGTTACTTTTGATTCAAAAAATTGATGTCCTCTAATATTTTAAATAAAAAAAACAATTTAAAAACATGCAGTTATAAAGAGTTATTTACATATTTATTTAAAATTTCAATTTTTATTGAACAGATGGAAACAAGTTGAAAATTATGTAATTATTGCTCAAGCATTTTGAGTTCTATATATATAAAGAGAGAGCAAAATATTCTTACCCTCACCATATTGTAAGTGTTATAGATCTCTAATTGTAAACAATGATACATTAGGTTTACTGGTGAGTGTCTTACTAATATGCATGATTATTTTGTTTTGACAGATCTTACTTAATTGGAGTTAGAAGCATGATAGTAAAAGAAAGTGTCAAGCTGGACAAAATTGAGTATTGGGTAGTGATATGGTTCCTTTAACTTTAAGAGAAAACTGCACAAATAATCCACAAAGAGATGTCAGCTAAATATGATGAGGAATATCCATCATATGAGACTGTAAAATGATGAAAACAAGAATTCAAATATGGTCATATCAGCCTACAGGATGATCTAAGAAAAGGCTATCCAGCAAGATCATGTTGTCTGAATTTTGCAACAACAAAAGTATCATACTGAATTATTTACAAAAAGTGTTGGCAATAACAGAGGCATACTATAGGAACTTGCTATAAAAGTTACAGTATCAAGAAAAAAAAGATGTGGTTTGCTATAAAAAATTGTGTTGCTGCTAGATGACAATGCACCTGCAGAAACAATCACTCTTCTATGCAAATATGGCTATGAAGCCTTGCTCCATCCACCATATTTTCCCAATCTGATACCTTCAGACTTTTTCCTGTTTCAAAAATGAAAAAACATTTACAGGAAAAAAGTTTCTTCAATAATGATGAGGTCATTACTGCTTTGGAGAGCCGGTTTGCCTCCAAATCTGCTGACTTCTAGAAAGATGAGATTATACACTTGTTCCACAGATGTGAGAAGCATGTGGCTTAGGAAGTGGATATATAGAGAAGGAAAAGTTATATAAAAATTTTAATGTCATTGCATTACTGATTTTTCAGATTCCTAACATTTTCTTAGAAAAATAGAATTTAAAGAAAATTCTTTCTATTGTAATTTAAATTTTTCAAAAATAAACTTTTTATTCTTTTCAAAAAATTAAATGAGTCTTTTATAAATATTCATCAGTTTACTTGGTATAAGGGTTCCTTAACTTACAATGGAGGTGTGTTGAAAAATTTCTGTCATAGTTCAAATTCATCATAATTCTGAACATGATTTTCCATAGGTATAATGTTATATATGGAGGTTACATTCCCCAATCACCAGAATTCAGAATATTCAATGTTTTGAAAAAGTAGTAGTGTACAGTAATACGAGGTACATCCAGAAAGTAAGTTCCGTTTGGTAATAAAATTAAATTGTGTACAGATACAGAAAAATTATTTATTGCACAAAATTCTACAACTCTTAAACTACTTTTCCACATAACTGCCGAAATTTTGCAGGCATTTGTCATAGCGTGGCACAAGTTTTTGTATACCTTCTTCATAGAAGTTTGCCGCCTGTGTCTTCAACCAGTTGGAAACATTTTCTTTCAGCTCTTCGTCATTGTTGAAGTGTTGACCGCCAAGGAAAGACTTGAGATGTAAGAACAGATGAAAGTCGCTAGGAGCGAGGTCAGGGCTGTACGGAGGATGGTCAAACACGTCCCAGCCAAATCCCTGTAGGAGGTTTTTCGTCACATTTGCAGTGTGTGGTCGTGCGTTGTCGTGAAGAAAAACAACACCTTTTGACAGCAATCCTCGGCGGTTATTCTGTATTGCGCGGCGCAATTTCCTAAGTGTCTCGCAATAAACATCTGCTTTGATTGTTTGACCACGCGGTAAGAAATCAATGAGTAAGATGCCTTTCCAGTCCCAGAATACTGTGCACATCATTTTTCGAGGTGTCAAGATTTGTTTCGGCTTAACCTTTGCCGGTGATGAAGTGTGCCTCCATTCCATTGATTGCCGCTTACTTTCAGGGGTGTCGTAAGAAACCCAAGTTTCGTCTCCCGTGACTATCTGTGTCAGAAATTCTTCGCCGCCTTCATCATAACGGGTCAAAAACTGAAGTGCACTACCCATCCGTTTTGTTTTGTGTTGCTCAGTAAGAATCTTTGGTACCCAACGTGAGCAAAGTTTACGAAATTTCAGTTTTTCGGTAACAATTTCATGAATTAGTGATCGTGAGATTTGGGGAAATTCCATAGCGAGAGCACTAATTGTAAACTTGCGGTTTTCCTGGATCTTGTCATCAATCGCGTGAACCAGTTCGTCTGTAACCAAAGATGGACGCCCACTTCGTTCTTCATCGTGCACTTCACTACGTCCTTCATTGAACTGTCGGACCCATCTTCTCACCATTGAATCACTCATCGCATTTTGTCCGTAAACTTCGCAAATTTGCCGATAAATTTCAATTGGTTTCACTTTCCTAGCATTCAGAAAACGAATCACAGATCTGATTTCACAAGCGGCGGGATTTTCAATCAACACCGACATTGTAAACAAGCACAACAAAGCGTACGTGGCTGACAGCGATCTCAAAATGGCGCACGTTTCTTCTCCTTGATACAGAGCGTCTACCGCGCATATGCGGAACTGCGATCGCAGCGCTGCAGCGGAGATAAATTGAAACGGAACTTAGTTTCTGGACGTACCTCGTATTCTAACGTGTTTCAATAGTGTACAGTAATGTTGAATAAATGCTGTTTAATCTTTAAAAAAAGGAAAATAGTGTCATTAGGACTTTAGAGTAATGCTTGGACTAAATCCATATAAAAAATTTTTCAAGGTATAAAATTCAGATAAATGGATTAATTTACTATATCTGATTTCATAGCAGACATTTCAAAAAATATTTTTGAATTGAAATGAAATCATTCAATTTTTATAAAAAGCATTAAAGACCAGCATGATAGCCAGTTTTCTTTTGCATCATACATTGCTTTCCTTCTTATTGAATATTAAATGGCTCGGCATCCAATGCTCACCACAAGCTGCCCACATTCATAGAAACAGTGGACAATCAGTTGAAGGATAGGGTTGAATGGGATGAGCCTAAATACCTAACAGTTCTGGAGCTATGAGATCCAGAATTAAATAAAACCCTTGCAATTATTCAGCCACCCAAATGATTGGCTACTATTATTGCAAAATCATATCTGGATGCCATTGTAAGTATGGATTTTCATTGTAAATAATCATCATATCTCAGATTGTTATAAATCAGAGACACCCTGTCTGAATTTTATAAATTTGACTTTACATGAAATATTTTCTATAATTTCTTTTTTGAGAGAAAAAATTATGCTCTAGTAAAAATATTTTTCATAAAGATCTATTATATTTGTTAATTAAAAATATGAACAGTTTAGTTTATACCATTTAAAAGTTCGTGTTATTTGATTTATTTGTTTTGTGTATTGTTTATTGATCTTAAATCCAAGACAGTCCTTGATGAAATTTTCTGCCATTGTTCATAATTTAAAAATTAAGGAATAAAAATTAAATTAAAATTATAGTTTCTCTAAAATCACAAAATCCGCAGGTGGCACTATAACTTAATAAGAGGTGCCATTTAATGATTATTTGTACATGTATGTATAACAAAATCGCACGTGGCACTATAACTTAATAAGGGCCACCATTTAATGATCCCATGTATAAGCAAAGTGTATGAGTATGTCTGTAATCTGAATGTAATAAATAAGAATAAATACAATATCAATTAGACATACTACTGCTTTTGCTACTTCTACTCTTATATACTAATATAATATCAAAAAAGCACTTTTTGCAGCTGAGAATTACTTTATTTCAGAGTAACGAATGTTTTTGGCAGTCAGCCATCATCAGGTTACATAAGGAAATAGAACAAATTTAAAGTTTAACGAAATGGAATACAACAAAAATAAATAAAATAACGCAGATTACTATGGTTACAAACACAAAACTTAGTAACTATATTAATACTATAAATTGTAGAGGATTTGAGTATCTAGTATATAAACAATTATGAAGTAAAGCCACAGATAACTAAAGAACCTTCTCCTGCAGAATCGAAGAACATAAGCGGGATATAAAGAAAGGAAAGCTAACTACTGCATTAGCAATAGAATCATACAACAATAATCTCAGGATAGGATGGGAAAATGTGAGAATCATAAAACCAATTAAAGCACCAAGACAAGCCTTAACTACAGAGAACTTAGAAATCATGTGGAGATGAAAAAATGAAAGATTATTGAATGATAGACCTGCTCTAAAACTACCTCAGGCATGGACCTATGCAGTTGAGTCAACATGCAGACAAGGAAGCCACTCCTCCTTAGTTTAATAATAATAAAGACATTTGTTAGGCACTATTATTATTATTATTTTGTGTTTATCTGTGATTTTACTTCATAATTGTTTATATACTACATACTCAAATCCTCTACAATTTATAGTATTAGTATAGTTACTAATTTTTGTGTTTGTAACCATAGCAACCCGCATTATTTTATTTATTTTTGTTGTATTCCATTCTGTTAAACTTTAAATCTTTACTTCATAATTGTTTATATACTACATACTCAAATCTTCTACAATTTATAGTATTAGTATAGTTACTAATTTTTGTGTTTGTAGCCATAGCAACCCGCATTATTTTATTTATTTTTGTTGTATTCCATTCTGTTAAACTTTAAATTTGTTCTATTTCCATATGTAACCTGATGATGGCTGACTGCTGAAAACGTTTGTTACTCTGAAATAAAATAATTCTCAGCTGCAAAAAGTGCTTTTTTTGATATTATATTAGTTAATAATCTGTTAATAAAAATTCATTGTTAAATCCAAATTATTATTTAAAATATTTAGGTGTGCTGCCAAATTTTAAAATATTAAAATGTGTTCCTGAACGTGTGCCACCAAATTTAAAAATATTAAAATGTGTTCCTCAACAGAAAGATGTGCCACCAAATTTTAAAATATTAAAATGTGTTCCTCAACAGAAAAAGTGCTGCCAAATTTTAAAATATTAAAATGTGTTCCTCAACAGAAAAAAGGGTAAAAATGACTATGTTAGATAGTTAATGAATGGGACCATTGCCTCATTTTGTTATGCATTAAGAAAGTATACCTTTTGCTAGGAATGTTTATCATGCTGGCACTAACTCAAAAGATAATTTCCAGCTTCCAGATTATCCAATCTCCCACATTTATAGTAATAAGTTAAAGATAGAAAATAATTGTTTTCAATATCAATTAATATTAAAAATTTTAAAATCAATTATCGTACCTTATATTCATCTACTTTATTAGAGAAAGGAAAATGTTTAGTTGATATAAGCAGATGAACATAATTACTCTTCATTCCTTTCAAATACAAATTTTCTGCAATTAGTCTGCTCACAAAATTTTTACCTGTACCAGCCCAACCATGAAATGATAAAACTAAGGCTTTTTTTGGATCTTTGTTCTTAAAATGACCATTTAATGAGGGAATCACAATCTGTTTGACAAGAGGCTGTCCATGTAATATGGAATTAAAGGCAGTACTCATATCTATAAGAAAAATAATTTCAAAATTTAAAATTTTGATGAATTATATACAGTATTCTGATATTTATTCATGCAGCATATTAATATATAGTAATCAAATTCATAATTTTTCAACCAAATGCTAATCTGATTGGTTTGCTATTTTAAAAATATGAATTACAGTAATATGATAAATTTTATGCTTATTAGATAACTGTAGTTCTTTATATTATATATCTGTGGGTTGGAGGTATAGGGTACTATGTCCATTTTTGGCCAAAATGAGATTATTGGCACAATCATATGGGTTTCTCGTCCTCTACCCACAAGTATACAACACTATGTCCTACATCAATAATTGGTGGAGTTACGGTGCTTTTAAATAACACCAAGTCCATAAGGGAGAACAATGTAAAACAACTTCAAACTGCTCTCCTGTAAAATGTAGTAAATGTGACATAGTGTCCTATACCTCCGACCCACAGATATATGAATTTGTTTAATTTGGCATAAATTTAAATAAACTGAAAGAATGAAGTAATAAAATAAATATTTACTCATCCATATCATTTATTCAAACTTTTTTGTATTGTACTTTACATATTTTAATTAATGGTATGGGTTACTTGAATAAAAATGACAAGAATATATCTCTTAAAAAATATTAATAATAAAAATCCTTTAAATAACAGCCTTAAACTGCAGTTGAAAATAAGTAACTATAACTTTTTAATGAAACGTTTTCGGCTGTTACACAACCTTCTTCAGCCTTAAGAACAGAATACTGCTGTATTCTGTTCTTAATGCTAAAGGTGATTGTGTAGCGACCGAAAACGTTTCATTAAAAAGTTTATAGTTATTTATTTTCAACTGCAGTTTAAGGCTGTTATTTAAAAGATTATTATTAAAAAAGCAGTTAGTTAAAATAGTTGTTTATTAATAATAAAAATAACATATATGGAAATGAGCAGGATTATGTAATATAAAGTATTAAATTTTGTATATTGAGATTCAATTTTGCTAGATCAATAAATTGTTATTTTAAATTATTGTTTCTTTTATCAATGAGAGAAATAACTGTAAAAAGCTTTAATTTAGTGATTTCACTTTATATTAATTTAATCCCTAACAAAATTGTTTATAATATGCAATAAATAAATTATATAATAGTTTATAAAAATTACTTCATTCTATATGATAATATTTATGTTTCAATCAATAGGAAAGAATAATAAATTTAAGTAAGGTCAAATTTTGCAATCATAAATTAAGAACTGCTACAGAATTTAAAAAGTATCTAAGGGAATATATTAATGAATTTTAATGCTATAGAAATAATAATTAGAAAAATTATAATTGAACATAAAATTCTACAAAGATATAAGTATTCCAGTATTCCTATTAAGTTTTTCCCAAAAAAAGATAAGATACCGAAAATTTTGTTAAAAAATGATTTTACCGACTTTCTCAAAAATGCCATCTCTCTATCTGATGCAATTTACGAGACATATAGTATATTAGCGAATTAAATTTCGCGTCCACTGACAACTGATTTAAATGCAAATTAGCAGTTTCATTGTATTAATTATTCATTAAAAAAATTATATACAGCACTTCATAAATTACATCAGATAGAAGTATGGTTTTTTAGAAAGCTTATTTAACTTATCAGCTTCGATCAAAGTGAATCTTAATTCATATAGAAGTCTCCATGAAATCAACTTAATGAAAACTAAGTAATATATTGTATAACCATTTCTTATCTCAATAACATTCTTGGAATTTGTAACTTCACAAAGTTTAAACGAAAACTTTCTTTCCTATATTTATCAAAAAAATATAACAAAACAATTTTTTCATTTAGTATCAGCTTACTCTTAAAGTTGGGTTTTATCCATTCCTTTGTACAGCATTCATAAACATTACATTTGAGGTAACTCCATCCTGCATATAATCCAGATAATCCAATTCCTGCACCAAAATAAAGCGTGCTAGAAAATGGTTCTAAACAGTCAGAAATCACAAAGAATTTGCACAATAAAATTATAGGAATGATCATTTTACAAGTATTCATTTTCGTCCACATAAACAGTTTTTTAATTTAAGATATTATAGCCTTAAACAGAGTGCTCTTTAATTTTAATCATCATTGATTTTAACCACGAGCAGTACTGTACAAATATTCGTAAATGCGCCATAATGCGACAGTAATAAACCATGTGGTTTATGTTGATACGAATTTCAAACGCGTAACTAAAAATTGAATTTAATGAATTATAATGATACTCTTTGACAACATTATTATTATTTAATTTTAAATCTTAAAAAGTAACGTATTTTAATATTAATTATAATAAAATACAACATACTGTATTTACTTTTAATATATAAATTTTCAAAAGAATTCTTGAGACACCAGATGGCGTTAATAGGAAATAAAATTTTTTCAATCAGCAACAAATGTAGAGGCTTATTTTTCTACTGCTAAAAATGTGTTCTTGATTCTTTCAGCAAAACATGTATTACCAATAGTTATTAATGGACATTTAGTATACAAACCACAAATTATTACTGTTGTAACAATATATTTTGAAAAATCCAGTGATCTCTCTTAAATCAAGGTCGCAGGTAGGAATATTTTAACTTGTGTTGCATTAAAACTGATTTTAATTAAAAATATAGTTAATTTATGAATAATATATAAATTTAAATTTATTCCATTCCTTTGAATTAAACTTTCTCTTATGGAATTTATATAAATTTGGGTTGTGTTTGTATCTTTAATTTATGCCATTCCTTTGCATTAAACTCTCTCTTATGGAATTTATATAAATTTGGGTTGTGTTTGTATCTATTAGTATTCTATGAATCTAACAAGTAAGATAGATGAAAGTCTAATCTCGAATATGTTATCCTAGTAGAATATTCAAAGTTTTTATAAAATTATTTGCTTCTTATAAGATTCAATGGCTTCAGATATAATAATAATTCAATTCTCGTAGAACGTTTAGATCGACATAACATTAAATATACCAATTTATATTCTTTCTTACAAATAGTACAGGCTTCAGATATAATAATAATTCAATTCTCGTAAAACGTTTAGATCGACATAACATTAAATATACCAATTTATATTCTTTCTTACAAATAGTACATTTAATCCTGTTTAAGTACTTTTTAATCTTGGAATCTGGTATACTGTATTAGCCATAACCATTCGAATATTCTTGATTGTTCGAAATCCGATAATGTTAAAAAATGAATTTTGATTCTGGAATTTAAAAATTTTACTATAGTCAGATAAAATAAAATACTCTAGTTTAATTAATTAAATTTCCAATAATTGTTTAGAAAAGAATACAAATATAATATTTTAAAATTTTGCAAGATAAACTCTCAGTTCAGGGGAACCGTGAGCTTGTATTGCTAAGATGTGGAACAGATTTGATATTTTTTTTTATATTCATTTTATTTATCGATAAATCATTTGTCACCTTCATGCTATATAGCGGCTAAAACCACCTAACCTAACGAAATGTATTGAGTTGATTAACCGAGAAAACGATTTTATTCGATTTTGAATGTTTTACAACCGATTTCTAATGCAATGACATTTATTCTGGTTAACGGTTAATCAAATTATTTTTGTAAGAAATATTAGTCCCTAGATATATAAGAAATATGAATTGTAATGACATCTACAGTTTACCATATGAATTATTATTTATTACTTTTCTAGAAATTACAAACTGTATTGCTAAGATGTGGAACAGATTTGATATTTTTTTTTATATTCATTTTATTTATCGATAAATCATTTGTCATAGCTATTAGTTGGAGGGCCGCATTAAGTACTTCCAAGGGTCGCATGCGGCTTGCCTACCCCTGCACTAAACGAAACAGCATTAAATTAGGTCATCGTAACACGTAAATAATGAACGAAGCCTGGTCCACAGGGATCAGCCTGTGGACCAGGCCCTCTCGAGGGCACCCACCTTGACGTGGTGAGAGGGCTTACCGGCTGTCACTATGCCTGTATCTGGTGGATCCGGGCCGATACGTCCATAGTGACAGGGAGAAACTAAGAGGTTGCCAAATGTTAGG
>AYEL01072006.1:0-11176 GCA_000484575.1 Olivierus martensii
AGGGTGAATCTGAAAAGCTGGGCAAAACTTTACAGGGTGATAGAACACAGCTATACGAGCAATATTTGTCAATGAATGTATGGTCGGAACGCAAGCGGTGAGAAGTTAAAAGTAGAATCACATGTAAGGAATGAACACAAGAATGAGACGAGATACTTCAGAAAACATTTTAATAAAATGAATGTAATTGATGTACATGCTCAAAGATATTGCTCAAAAGTGCTTCCACTAGCATCACACCTAATGCAGGCTTCACACCTGCCATATAGGGACTGACACACATTTGCGAAAACACCAGGCATGTCCCGAATATCGCCAGCAGGTGTGAATCCTGCATTACAACTGGTGGAAGCACTTTTGAGCAATCTCTTTGAGCATGTACATCAATTACATTCATGTTATTAAAATGTTTTCTGAAATATCTCGTCTCATTCTTGTGTTCATTCCTTACATGTGATTCTATCTTTAACTTCTCACTGCTTGCGTTCCGACCATACATTTATTGTCAAATATTGCTCATATAGCTGCGTTCTATCACCCTGTAAAGTTTTGCCCAGCTTTTCAGATTCACCCTGTATAAACAATTATAATATTCTTTATGTTGCTCTAATTAAACTACAGATCAGTACAATTAGAGCAACCACCAATAATCCATTTAATATCATATGCCATAGGGCATATATTGCATATTTAATGCAATATGTACCCTATGGCATATGATATATAAGGCACATACTGCAGTTGTGCCCTATATTGCATTTATAATACAAACCATAAGGGAATTTTTACTCCAAACAAACCTAATCATCATGCCAATTTTTCCCTTAAGTATAAGAGATGGCAGTAAAATTAGTATAATTATTTCAAAATCATTAAAATATGTTATACTTAAGGGAAAAAATTGGCATGATGATTAGGTTTATATTGCATTTATTTATACCATAAAAAAATATGATATAACATATTTTTTTCATGCTATAAATAAATTTTATGCTAAAAATTATGCTTCTTTTATGCTTTTTTTAATGCTAAAAATATGCTATAGCTTATTTAGTGCAATAAATATGTTATAGCCTATTTCATGCAGCAGTAATCCATCTAATATCATATGCCATAGGGTAAAATAGACAGTTACAATTTCCTTGGAAGTGAGTGGCCGCACTAAATCAATAAAAGTGTATGCCCATTTAAATGGCCACAAGGTGTTTATGTTTCATTTATCATAATTTTTTCCTAACTATTAGTGAAAATGAAATAAAAAAAATGAACAATTAAGATATATTTTTGTTTATTTTATCAGAGTTAACCAATATTTTTTCTGTTTTAAGCATTTTATAGCTCATCATATGAAAAATTTGATTTTTACTTAAAATTTTAAAAATATCATTTATCTCATTTCAAAACCAGAATAACTTTGAAATATTAGATTATAAAATCAATAAGATAGGTTAAGTATCCAAATTTTATTGAGCAGTTCAATTTAAAATAATGTTTTTTAAATACAAGGCCGGTTCCCACTACTGCGGAACCGCAACGGAAAATCCGCTGTTGACGAAAGCAGTGCGGTTTTGACGTCATAATCGCGCGGCAAAACCGCACCGCACTGGAATGAATTCTTTTCAACTCTTCCGCAACGGCAAGAACCGTCGTCTATAATCTGGCCAATAAACTTTAACCTATTTTATGACGTAGAAACATGGCGATGGCTACTCGATTGAATACCAGCGAATTGATCGAAATGGTAAGAAAATATCCATTTCTGTATGATAAATTCCATGAGAATTATAAAGACGTCACATTAAAAGAGAACAGATGGTCGGAAATATCAACTGAATTAAATTCAACAGGTTAGTTAACCCGTTTTGTTTAAAATTCATCCTAAAATCTTGCACTGTTTTATCATAATTTTTTCCTAACTATTAGTGAAAATGAAATAAAAAAAATGAACAATTAAGATATATTTTTGTTTATTTTATCAGAGTTAACCAATATTTTTTCTGTTTTAAGCATTTTATAGCTCATCATATGAAAAATTTGATTTTTACTTAAAATTTTAAAAATATCATTTATCTCATTTCAAAACCAGAATAACTTTGAAATATTAGATTATAAAATCAATAAGATAGGTTAAGTATCCAAATTTTATTGAGCAGTTCAATTTAAAATAATGTTTTTTAAATACATAATTTTAAAAAATTTTTCAGTAAGTAAAACAAATTTAGAAAACACTCTCACGAATTCAAATTTTCAATGAATAAACACAAAAACAGATTCACAAAAGTTTAAATTTTATGAATTTTATATTATTTAATATTTTATTTTTGGCAAATTTTTTTAGCCCTTTATAATTTTTTTATTCCATTTTATTGACAAATATATATATTAACAGCAGCCAACAGGTTAAGTAATGAATATACACGATTTTAAATGTAAAATTATTTTATTTTATTAAATGTTTTGTTTCCATCGCAGTTATCATTAGTACAGTAAGACCCAGTTTAATACTGGGGATATTCCAAGGAAACAAAACGCTAAATGAAACAACATTAAATGAGGTCATTTTAGCACGTAAATAATAAGAATAGATGAAACAGGACAGTGAATAAAAAACACATATACAGCATTTTTTTATTTTATTTGTAACATGTATTATTACTATTGTATTACATTAATTACAGACATATTTTATCACTAATATCGATTTGTATTCATAAATCATTCATGAAAAATTCTTAAAATTAGAAAATAAAAAGTTTTAAGAACAAAAAGCAGTAATCAGATTGCAGTAAACTATAAACAACGAAAAAATATTGATGAAAGAAAAACATTCTAACTTCAAAGAACTATAGTTTAAAGTGGCAGCATTTAGGTTAAAACAAAAATGGGATAATTGTTATTTTTATACCTATAAAATAACATTGATGACCAATCATAAATATGAAGTCTGACTGCAGCAGACTTTCATATATACTACACTGTACTGATATCAAACACACTATGAGACAGCATAGAAGTATCAATTAACAAATTCCTGCAATTTTGGATTTATGTAAGAATAATGGTTTGAAAAATCACGCCAAAGTGAATCAATAAAAATATAGAATTCTAAAAAACCATGTTATATCAAAACAGTATTAAATGGAGCAGCATTACGGGGATCTTACTGTATATTTAAAAATTGTAGATAAGTATTACATTTTAAAATTATTCATAATACTCTTATAATAATTTGATTGACTTAAATTTTCACATTTCATCATGTCTGTAATTTATTGATACATTTATTATCTCACAGAACTTAGATTATGTAAAAAAATTTTTGAGAATATACAATTTTATCTATGTTATTCACTTTAAACTTTTCAGCACACTTCAGATACAAATTTACTTTTGTATTAAATTTATAAGTTTTTGAATACAGGTAGGCCTCGATTAGTGCGACTTATAAAAATAATACTGTTTTTCAGTTAGCGTGAGCAAATATTCGATTAATGCGAGTTGTAAGCATAGACGAGTCTCACTAACAAATGTCCATCCCCTTTTATGGTGTCAATTAACAAATTAATGTTATTTTCAGTTAGTAAAACCGGACGAGGAGCAATCCAAGAACAGTCACTTGGCTTTGAAAGGGTGAAACACTAGAAAGATGGGCTTTTTGCCATTAGCTATTTAACATTACTATTATTCAGCTTTGTTATCGTATACGATAACAAAGCTGAATAATAGTAATGTACTGTACTAAACTGTAGGTATACCTACAGTATAGTACAGAATTTTCTCTTTTAAAAAGTATCGAAATGGATGAAAGGAAGAACACTTTTGATGATAAAAGAGGAAATGAAAAAAGAAGAGGTTAGTGATTACACTAGAGCAAAAAACGGATGTGATTGAGTGACATAAAAACAGCGCTCAACTTCCGCTTTCGATTTTGCGGTTGGTTTGATGATGGTATGAGACGCAATTCCTGATAATTTATTAATTTAAATGATGAACAACGATGTAAAATATGAAAATAAATATGTGATGAACAACGATGTAAAATATGAAAATAAATATTTCTTAAACAATTGCTGTGAAATTCCTGGTAAATTATTAATTTAGATGATGAACACTGATGTAAAATATGAAAATAAATATTTCTTAAACAGTTAGTATTGTGGCGTTATTCAATGAGGTTGGCTAATGGCCAAAATCTCACAAAGCAAGAACCAATTACCATGAGGTTGGCTAATTGTGGAATCGGAACCAATTACCATATTTTAAATATAGTTAATACTTCGAATAGTGCAAGAAATTCGTGGAACCTATTATTCGCATTAATCGAGGCCTACCTGTAAAGATAAATTAGATCTTTTAGATCAACACCACCATTCCATAAATACTCTCATGTTAAATTAATCCTTTAAACGATATAAATATAGATAAGATAAATTAGATTTTTTAGATCAATACCACCATTCCATAAATACTCTCATGTTAAATTAATCCTTTAAACGATATAAAAATAGATCTTGTCATGATTCATAGTGCATTGTAATATGCAATATACTGAAATTCATTTTTTAAAAATATTTAATATTTTTTTATATTTTATTCTTTACAATCTTAAATAAATTATTGGTCTTCATTAATCCTGATGATAGTCCCAATTGAGGATCTTTATTTTATAGAAATTATTAAGTCTGATTCTTTTTATCATTTTTATGAGATGTAAATGTTGACAAATAATGGACATTTTCAAATTTTTTTTTAATATGTAGCTAAAGGTCTTTTGTAGATGCTTTCTTTTTTTATAATGAATTCCTTTCTAAAATGCAGTTACATTATAAGCATCTCAGGAAAAATTCTTGAATTGAAACAGCTAACTGAATAAACGTTGTATGATATGATGTTACTATTATTCTCTCTCTCTGGTTTTTAAAACAATTATATCTATATCAATTAGAAATAGATTAAACTAGGACTAGTTAACAGACAAAAATATTTCATAATTTATTTAAGCTTATGTAATGCTTTTGGTACACTCATCTTACCACAAGTTAAAATAAATTATGAAATATTTTTGTCTGCTAACTAGTTTTAGTGTTAATCTTTTTCAAATTAATTAGGGGGACACACTACTGAAATTTCTAACTTTTTTATTTATTAAGTTATGTTGATGAAATTTTTTGCTAAATTACAATTAATATAACTAAGAGAAATAAATAAGAGAAATCTTCCTCAGTTGATTCATTTTTTCTAAAACAAAAAATAAAAATGAAAAAAATACTACAGTCTATTAGGAAGTCAAAATTTAAAAAAATATTAAGTATAATTATGAATTTTTTGCTTAAGAAAATTCTTAAAGCATGTTACTAGGGGGTAAGGTACTTTTAATTTAAATATTTTAAGCACATTTTTCAAATTTCAACTTTGTTTTCATTTTCAACTTCAGTTATGCATTACTGCTGCAATAAAAAATTAGTATAAAAAAAAAATATTAATATTCTACTATTTAAAGTACCTTACCCCCTGCTAAACATATTAATTTAAGATTGTGCAAAATTTTGTTGATAAATATTTATTAGATTTAGAGAATTTGAGTTCCTAAGATTGAAAAAAGCTAAAAATAGCATTTTGAGAAAATCAGCTTTAAAGTTTTCTAAGTTAAATATATAATAATAAGTAGATGATTTATATTTTTATTGATTACAACATTAATAGTTTGATTTTTCACATAATTTTTACATCAAAAGATGCAAAAGACTTTATAGAATATGAAAATCACAAAAATGAAAAATCGATATTTTGACCATTTTTGGCCAAAATCCAGTAGTGACACACTACTGGATCCCCTTAAAGAAAGTAAGCAGTAACCATTTAAATGAATTCCTATCTTTTACTTAATGGCAATCCTATAAAGTGCAGATGTGGGAAATTTATAATGAGCAGCAGAATATTCTGCTACTTAGAATGGAAAAAATGAAAAAGATTGATATTATTCAATATCAATTCTTTCTCACTTTTTCCATCCCAAGTAGCAGAATATTCTGGTGCTCCTTGTGAATCTACCACATCTGCACTTTGTAGGATTGCCATTAAGTAAAAGATGGGAGTTCAGTAGCCAGGCTGGATCCTTACTGATAAATTCTACAAATTTGAGACTCTGAATTAAACTCAAATTCTCCAAGTAGTGAGAGAATCACTTTATTGTATATCCATCTACTATTTTGATGGTAGTTATCATAATTATGAATTTTAATTGTAAATAATTGTTGTTATAAATATGAATTATCATAAAATGAATTCATTGTATTTGATATTATATATTCAATTAATGATTATGCCATATGGAAATATATAAAAATAAAAATTTTTGATGTCAGATATATATTTCGTAATATTGTAAATTCAAATAATCTTTTATAAAAATAAAGAATTAAAATTGAATTTTAAATATTTATATTTTTTTAGGGAACAGGACAGGAATGTGCGCCAACAGCTTGAATCATTACATCGAGTAATTATGAATTTAGAAAGCAGTCGAACTAACCAACTTAGAAGATTTGGTCATTATATGCCAGAATTATTGGATAGAATAGATAGATATCATAAACAAAATAAATTTAAGCAGAAACCAGTTGGTCCAATTGGTAATTTCAGAATTTTTAATTTTATTGAATTTGTGAAATTAAAGCATATATATGTATTTAAAACTATATACAGTCAAATATTTGGATTTTAATTATTGATTATTGAATTATTTGACAGTCTTCAACTATCAAATAAGTCAATAGTTTTTATCATTCATATGAACAGATTATCATATTTGTTGGCTTATAAGTTGGTGTGGTGTAGAAGACACACTGTAATTTTGGAATGATAACTTTAAAAAAAATTTTTTTTTTTAATTTTATTGTTAATATAATGGAAATTTAAAATGCAATAAAAATAAAATAGTAGAAATGGTCTAAAATTTCATTCTATTATTCTGTTCCTATGTTCTTTTGCATATTGTATTATTTTTAGCCTAAATTCAATTAAATTAACTAACTAGAATAAACTTCCTGCCTTTGGTGCTAGTATGATTATTAGCTAAATTCAATTGTATAATTTTGTTTTCTTGATGTGCTTATCATTGAATGGATTTGGGCCATTAAGAATAAATTATTATCTTGAATATTTTCAAGATAATAATTTATTCTTGAAAATATTCCACATTAAAATTATTTTCAATTATTAGAATAATGTAAATTTCTTTTTACAGATATAGAAAAATCATCGTTTAGCATAATATAATTTTTATTATTTATTAAATTTTTAAAAAAGTTAATAATTTTAGTTTTAATTAAATATATTTTAAAGGTGTTTGTATCAAATTAAAAGATGCTAAATGGGCATTAGCAGTGGAATCATGTTTGAAAAATCTTGTATTTGCATTTTGCTGTGATAATCATGAAGATGAACGAATACTTCAACAAATAATGAAAGCTTCATGCAATAATGAGGAACGTAAACCTTCAATTATTGTTAGCAAATTCTGTCGAAAGGTAATTTTAGTTTTCTTTTACAATTATAATTTATATTAATTAGAAGAATTAAATAATCCATTCATAGAAATATATAAAATAAATGTCAACAAGCACTATGGCAGTATCTAAAATATTCTTTTAATTTAAAAAATTTTTTTGGTTATAGAAATTAACTATGGTCATCTACATAGGCTACATACAAGAGTAGATGATGTCAAAAAAAAAACAGTTTGTTTTAGATGTAAAAACAGAACATATGCTCTGATAATATTAAGATATGTGTTTAATTCATTAAAATGCTAAAATTAACGAACAAAAACATTGAAACTATAATAGAAATTAAAAATAAATACTTAGAGACTAACAATATAATAAATAAGATATAACTGTAAAAATAAAATAAGCAGGGAGGAGTCAAGAGATCTCAGTTGTAGGAACCAACAAAATTATTAAAACGTCTTAAATGTCAATTTATACTTTATGTTTCCAGGCCATTGAAATATTGTCAATTGGGTGCTCATTAATAACATATTTAGAACTTGCTCTTTTCAAGATTTAAAGGGACTCTGTTATCATTTCTTCCTTAAGTAGTTTAACCAGATTTTATGACTTTTGCTTATTGCCAGTTAATTTCTATGTTATGTTCATAAAATCTTTTAAACAAGACACTTCTTGTATTCCTTATTTTTAAATTGTTTTCATATTGTTTTAATCTGTCTTTTTCTAATTTCAAGTAAAAATTATGATCCATAAGTTAAAATATGTAGCTTTTTAATTTTTTCTTTTGTAAAGAAAGAATATGAAAATCTTGATATTTTATAATGTATTATTTGTATCAAAATTTAATTTAAATTTTCTCAATTTTTAGATATATGATGTTAGCAGATACTGTGTTCGGTCAGATCAATACAGCAGTATATTACAGATGCTTGATATTATAGATCCAGTTGTAGCAAATTGCCTTATCGATCAGGTTAATTATTTCCATAATTAAAATATTATTATTATTATTATTTTAATAATTTAATAATTATAAAAGTAATTTGTTATAATTAAATTTTAATACACCCAGACCATACTTTATATTGTTTCAATTTGCATTTTTTTCAATATGTTCATTTAAAATTAAAATTCAAGTTCGAATTTTTATATCCACCAAAGTTTTATATTATTTTAAACATGTTTCATATTTTCAGTTTTTTTTGAAACGAAATATTATAAATTTATTTCTTTATAAAATCAATATAATTAACGTAGTCATAAACAAGAGAGTTTTTTAAATAAAGTTTTATAATCTAGCATTACATTTTACAGAAATTTTCATGAAAATATTTTTGTTTGAGTTATTTTATTGTCTTAAATCTTTTGATTTTTATTTATAAGAATCAGTGCAAAATTTTAAATTTTTAATAAAATCCTAAATTAAAAAAATTAATTTAAAATTTATTAAATTTAATTCAGTTGATTCTTTTGTGTCAAATAAACCTTTGATGATTATAATTGAATTTTAATAATTTGAAATACTCCATAATTAATATACAAAAACTGCTTTGTTACTACTTCAAACTTATTCACTACTAGAAGCATTACACAGCAGGTGTAAAAACTATTTTTATTACTAATTGCTAACGTTTTCGATGCAATTTTACATCCTCTTCAGGCATAAACAGAATAGAACTGAACAAAAATTTTAAATTCAAACAAAACCATTTTTGTTCGAATTTAAAATTTTTGTTCAGTTCTATTCTGTTTATGCCTAAAGAGGATGTAAAATTGCATCGAAAACGTTAGCAATTAGTAATAAAAATAGTTTTTACACCTGTGTAGTGCTTCTAGTAGTGAATAATTTGAAATAATTTTAGCTAATGCTGCCATTTCAGAATTAACAAACCAACTGATAATTAAGAGTGGTTGCCATCTATGAATTAATAATTAAATTAGAATTTTAAATTAATTTATCTGAAGAAAAAATTGCTTTGACCTGGGATCAAACTATAGTTTCATGCTAATGACCTGACATTGTAACTGTTAGACTATGAGGCTATCGTACAGTTTGATTCTTCAGTAGTACACTCAGCCAATAGAAATATTCCTGATCAGGCTTTTCGTCAAGTCCTAGATCTTCAGTAATAATAGCAGTCAATGTTTGACTAGGATAGTCATAATTTCAAAGTAAATCTTCAAGAGTATTAATCTTTTTAACTTATTTATATTTATTTGTTTTTTAGTGCAGTATTGAATCAATATTACTTATTGAAGATAATAGAGAAGCTAGAAATGTTATGTTAGACAATCCACCCCATAACTGTCATGAAGCATTTACACTTGTTGGAGATCAATTATATGCTTCTCCTTTTCGATACTATTCTAATTTAAAAAAAACTGCAGATTATTTGCAAGGTAGTGTAGAAGATAAAATTAGGTAAATAAAAATTTATTTATTCAATAACTAAAATAATCAGAAAATAATAATTTTGTGAAACAGTGTCTCATATTGTTATAATACTTGGTATTCTTTTTGCATCTGCTGAAAACACAAAAATGCAAAATTTAAAAATTTTTTAATGATTTTAATTTTTTGAATAGATTGTTAAAAATTAAAAGAAAAATTGAATTTCTTGACATTTTTAAATAACAAATCTATCTTAACTGTGTCTGAAAAATTATTAAAGATACAAAGCTTTGCTTCTTTTCTCACAATTATTAAATAGGGTTTTTATTTGATTCGAAACACAATAAATTTTGGAAATTTTTTTTTAATATTTAATTATTTGAGGAAAATATATACATTGAAGAATTTTATCTGTATATTTATAGAATTTCTTATCTGATCTTATGGATTCATATAATAAAATTCTTAAATAATAAATGAAGTATACCTCTCTTACTATTTTACTATGTTATCTTGTGTATAATATTTCTAAAACTTCTTACAATAAACTGTTAATTGAGAAAATAAATAGTAAAATAATAAAATTGGCCATGTTAAAAAGTTATGCTAAAATAAGTTAATAAAATTAAAATTAATAATTATGAAGTTAAAGAAAACTAATATAAATGAAACCAGAAACCAAACTGATTAATTCCATATTTTATAAATTATTCAATTTTAATACCCAAGCACATTTTCACTAATCATGTGCTATGGTACTAAAATTGAGATATTTACAAAAAATGGAGTTAACAGGGCTCGACAAACTCGGTAGCCAAGTAGCCAATTGCTACCAGAATTTCCATTTTGGCTACCTAAGCGGTTTCTTACAAATAGGTGGTAGCTATTTGGCCACCAGCTAATGCAAACAGCTGATTCTAGGGACTCCGATATTGTAAAGAAGGCCGTAGTCCTAATTATATTTAAAATCGGAACCTTTAGGACAAATTTAGTCCCTGTATGCTTTAAATTTATCACAATATTGTTTAATGTTTTTATTATGATAGCCGAGCGCCTAAACGAATCGCTTTGTTTACATTTCGATCCCGACCGCCATGTTTTCTCCAAACTCTCTCTTATTGGCTGCCAGATTTCGTCTTCCGTAGCTGTCAAAGTGTACTTAAATATATTCATTTAAAAAAGAGATGATAAAATATATGCATATAATTTGATAAATTTCCTTTCAAAAAAAGAAAACAAAGAGGTTTACTCTTACAAGGAAATTAACTTGTTT
>AYEL01072007.1:0-58025 GCA_000484575.1 Olivierus martensii
TTTCACTATAACTAAATTCAATACAAAATCCGATAATTATCTCATACAACACTAATCTATGTCTTTAATTCAGAATAACTCACAGTTCTTCTTAGTCCACTTTCGCTATCACAATTTATCGCTCACTATTAACTTTTACTGTCCAAGTCTCGCAGTTCATCTAAACTCAACTCAGGCTTGCAGCTCATTTATTTGTACGGAATATTGTTAAATTTTTTCTTGTACCGTATTCGATGTTAATTAATGTTTATGTTTTCATTTTCAATAATAAATTGAAAAAGTATAAGCATTAAATTATCTCTAAAAATTAATGAACCAATCCCCCTTTTTTCCTTTAATCCTTATCTCATTTTACACGGTTATAAAGAACATATCCTCGACTTTTCTTTATCTTCTTTAGATCGATTTACACGGTTTGCAGTTTTAACTGAACATATCCTTCTATTTTGTATTAATTCTGGGTCTTGTATTACACGGTTTTGATTTGCACGATTTTTCCAGGAACGTATCTACCGTGTATATCGAGGGCTGAGTGTATTTATTAAACAATAATAAGCTGTGCTTTCGAATAAAAAAAAATTATTAAAATTTTATAATAAATGAATTATTATTTTTGTCGAAATTTAAATTTTTGCAAAGCATAAATCATCAACTTTTATTAAATTAAGCATAGCATTTAAGACACAAACACAAAATAAAGTTTGTTTTTATGAAAATTCGAGATGCGCTGTTTATTGGAGACATTACTTTAATAAATAATGTTTCCAATAAACAGCGCACGATAATTTTGTTTGATATAATTAAACAAAATTATCGTGTTCAGTCAAAAGAACGAACAGTAAATTTTCAACTCGAATAGTATACATTCAAGTAAAAATCGCTCAAAAAAACGTAATTTAGTTGTTATACTATTTTTAATTAAGTAAATGATACACATAATTGAGAGTAAAAATCGCTCAAAAAAAACGTAATTTAGTTGTTATACTATTTTTAATTAAGTAAATGATAAACATAATTGATCACATAAGTTACAGACTGTCTATATTCGTTCAATCTCAAAAAAATGTCCGGTCTGACAGTACCAATCTATATCGTGGACAATAGATATATTATTATAGATATCTATTGTCATATTGATTGATTGAGTTTGCATGTGAGTAATATATAATATAGAAAAAGTTCTACGGCATCAGCGTAGAATAAAATAATGTAAATAAGTTTTCTTTTGACAACACTTAATTTTAAGGAGTATATAGGCTTAATTTCTATAAAACATAAACAAAACCGATAAATTTATACAGGTAATCCTCGTATAACACGGTAGATAGGTTCCTAAAAAATGCCGTGTTGTGTGAAACCGTGTTATATGAGAGAACCAATTACGAAAAATGGAGTTGCGTTCCAAAACCAATTAAAAGCAAATAATTTTCTCTTATTCCACATAAGAAACTTAATTTTTTATTAAGAGCATTAATAACGCGAAAGATATACAAAGAAAAATTATATACATTCAGCCCTCGATTTACACGGTAGATATGTTCCTGGAAAAATCGTGCAAATCGAAACCGTGTAAATTGAGACGCAAAATTCATACAAAATAGAAGGCTATGTTCAATTAAACTGTAAACCGTGTAAATCGATCTAAAGAAGATAATGAAAAGTCGAGGATATGTTCTTTATAACCGTGTAAAATGAGATAAGGATTAAAGGAAAAAAAGGGGATTGGTTCATTAATTTTTAGAGACAATTTAATGCTTATACTTTTTCAATTTATTTTTGAAAATGAAAACAAACATTAATTAACATCGAATACGGTACAAAAAAAATAAATTAACAATATTCCGTACAAATAAAAACAATAAAAGCATTCAAACATAAATAGGCGAGCTGCAAGCGTGAGTTGAGTTTAGTTGAACTGCGAGACTGGGTCAGTAAAAGTTAATAGTGAGCGATAAATTGTGAAAGCGAAAGTAGCTAAGAAGAACTGTGAGTTATTCTGAATTAAAGACATAAATTAGTGTTGTATGAGATTTCATAATAAATACAGTAGGACTCCAGTTTATGTTAAATCAAGTTTTATAATTTCAGATGTAGAGGATATGAATTTGGGACAGATGTAGAGTGTCTTTCCTCCCTTCAAAATTTCTTATTTATATTTAAAAAAAACCAGAGAAAGAAATTTGAGGGAAGAGTGACACCTAAGGAGAAGAAAAAAAATAATAAATATCATGCCATCTTATGAGGAGACTTTTGTACACTACAGTATTAAATATTGAGATATTAAAGATAAACAAAAGAGAAAATGACAGACAGGAAAGATTTTATTATTATGCAGGTGCCATAGAAATTTGTGAGGAGAAAAGACAAGTGAAAAACGATAATTAATAAACAGAAAAAATAAAAAACCCAGAAAAAGGACAAATAGTTTTGTTTATTTGCTCTCTAAAAAGGAAGTTGCAAATGTCACTTCATCTCTTCACCAAGAAATAAAAGTGTTTATGTTCTCATTGTCTATTTTAACACAAGTTAAAATTGTCAATTCTTTCAACTCATTTATGATGGTTTGTCTACTTGGTGTTGAGAAAACAATCATCATAAGAGTAGATGAAAAAACAATTCAATTCTCTATGTAGGTATGAAGAGAAAAAGGGACAGCTTAAAAATCCTTTTTCCCCAATGAACAGAAGTTAAGTTTTCCAGTTGTGTGGAGATTGGTTTTTTTCCTTCACCTCTCATCGAACTTTGTGAAGAAGTTGTCAATACATCAAAAGGGACATTAGGACTGTATCAACTCACACACAGATCCTGTAGTACTATTCTCTGATAGAAAAATATTTATCTTCCTGTTGTAGTTGTCAATTCACCAAGTTGCTGTAATCAATTACTATAAAGGAATCTCTATCTTATTAAAATTACTATTGTTTGAACTATAGGTCTGTGTGTGTCAGTAGGTCTTATTACCCACTCTTGTCCAAATTACACCATATAACAAGAAGAGGCCAAAATCCTGTATAACAGGTGGGCAACCTTTTTTGTAGGGGGCTGTATAGAAAAATTTATGGTGGGCCACAGGCCAAAACAAAAACAAATGACAATAATAGTATTTATTTAAAAAAAGAGAAAATACAGATATGTAAGTATACATAGCATTGGTATTAGATATAATAAATTAATGTGGCCCGCAGGCTGGAGGTTGCCCACTCCTACTGTATAAGATAAGTGTAAATCCCATATAGAGATATATAGATATAGCTTCTTTTTTATTTTTTATTATGAAAATGCAAATAAAAATTTATTAAATAATTCTTTTTTTAATATATTGTCTTAAATTTTTTATGTTCATTATTTTTGTCTGGCCATTTCATTGATCAATATCTATATATCAGAATATAGATTCTGATATATCAAATTTAAACATTGCTGAAATTGCACAGTTTTAACTTATACAAAAATTTTTAGAATGAATTATTCACTTAAGTAAGCAAGTTTTACTATGGTAACAAATGAGGTTTTATGTTTTATTCTAAATGAAATGTTAGCAGATTTATTTTGAATGAATTTTTGTTAATTATTATTATGTTACATTAGTTTCTTAAAAATTGTTCATATTTAGAATTGCATTATAGATATTTCTTATTGACGTTTTTAAATTAATTCTTTTTTGTTATTTTATTTAAAAAATTATAATAATGAATTTTTTATAATTTGTAAAAACTTTCTTCTTATTTTGAATTTAATATAAATAATTATTTAAATTTTTAAGAGAGAAAAAAGAAGAAATTGAATATTTGAAAAGCACTCAAGAAAAATTACAAGCAGATATCAATAAGATTACTCAAATACTTAACAGTAATCAAGCAGAATGTAATAAACTTTCAGCAGCTGTACAGAAAAATCATAAATCAGTTGCTCAAATAAATCTGAAAATTACGGAATTGAAAAATGCAGAGGAACCTGAACCCATAGATGCTAAAGTTCTTGTGAGTGTTTTCTAATTAATAATTAAATTTTTTATTGAGATTTCAAAATATTGAAACATGTATTGAAATATTTATTATACTGAAAAGGAGGAAGAATTAGAAACAATGTATTCTCAAATAATGGATACTAAACAAAAAGAAGATATTCTTAGAGAAGAGTATAGAAATGCCGACATTGAAGTAAAAAAAGCTAATGAAGAATATAATGAGAGAGATACTGCTCTAAATCTTTTATTAAATAATATTGAACCATTAAAGGTAAATTGGTTGATTCGTAATTTAGAATTTCTCAAAATTAATAAAAATCCTTTTTTGAGATGAAATTAATAATTATTATTATTTATGAATGCATACATTAAATCCCTAAACAAGTAAACTTAATAAAAGTTAAATTTAATTTTTAACTAAAAAAATTTTATTACTTGTATAAACAAATAAATACTCAATATAATATTTAGGCTTAAATGATTATAAATACAGTCAAATCAGTTGCAATTATTTTCTATTCTCACCTAAAAAAAATAGTCATTTATCCTACAAGAAATTTTTAAATCTGAAATAACCAATCAGATTTCATTTCATAATTTCTGTTTACAAAATAGAAATCAAATTGATATATATCAAATATTACTGAAATTATTTTAAGAAAAATGCTCGATTTTCATCAAAAAAATTATGCATGTATTTTTATGCCTTTAAGCAATTAAAAATCTGTATTTCTAAGTAAAATTATTAAGAAAGAGTGATAATTTATTGATATGCATCATAATATTTGTTTATGAAATACAGTTAGCCCTTATAAACAACTATTTCAAATAAATGCTAAAAATAATTTTTTAAAATAACCACACTAAACACAGGTGAAAAATAATAACTAAAAATTTTAAAGAAATGTTTTCAATTGCTATGCAACCATCTTCAGCATTACGAATGGAATACAAAAAATTTTTCCTTTTTAACGTGTACTGTCATTCTAATGATATCAGGAAAGTTCAGTGTGATAAGTGAGTAACTGATGTTCAGTCAGTTTGAATAAATATTCCATTCAATTTACATGGTTGGCATAACTTAGTAGATGAAATAAGCTGATTCTAAAATTTTTTTATGAGGTGTTCTCCTTAGTCAAGATACCACTCTGTAATCATGTGTCAAAATTAAACAGTTGGTAAAAATTCTCATAAAGATTATATGTCATTATTCTCAGAGTAACACCATTAACCGCATATAGATTGATCATTGCTAAGACTAAAGGATAATAATAAACAGACAGAAAATGTGTAATAAACATGAAAATTATAAAAATAAGTTGTGGGTAAGATGATTTCATGCCCAGAGTTTTTTTTTGTCAACGGAAGATGCCACTTTCCACTCAATAAGAGTACTAAGTGACAGGGGAAAACAAACACTTCCACAGGCAGCCACTTTTCTAGAGAGGTCAGCTGGATTGTGGAGGACAGGGATCAATGGGCAAGGCCTGGATTCCATGATAAATATTTCCAAGGAGTAGGACCTAATGCTAGAACCCAGATCCTCCAAATGGAAAACTGAAGCTTTTTCATAGGGCCAATTGGCTGATATCTGGAGATTATACTTTTATTGGTAAATACTTTTGCAAAGACTTTGCTGTTATTTTTCCATATTTTTATGCTACAAAAAATATTAGGCTATGTTTATTTTACTATCTGACAAATTCAGGTACATATAGTATATGTAAAAATGTAAAAATACTTTCAATCATATTTGTGATATCACTATAATATTTCTTGGACAATAATTATACATAACTTCATACAAAAAAACTTATTTTAACTTACCTGAATCTCTTTAGATCTGCTGTTTTGTGACACTACATTTACAGTCAAGTAAAACAAAATTGAATTTTCTATTTCTAACCAATTCAGTCATTTGCCAGTGAGTATTACATCTAGTAATGTCAAGAAAATTAAGGAAAATAACTGGGATTCATAGCAGTGCCTCAAGGAAGATACACTTTTAAACGAACAGCAAGAAGCTACAGTCCCATTAGAGTTTATAAGTTCAATAGAAACTTCTGAACTCCCCATTAATGATTGTGTTTTTCTGAACTTTTTGCTTTCTCGAGAATTGAGAATTTCCGAATTAGTAATTAATGTATTTCTCAAGATTTGAGATTCTCTTTCAAAAATTCTCAAGAATCTCAAGATTCTAAAAAATATTTAATTAAAAAAATATCTATTTTTAATAAGGATAAAAACAATGAGGCATAAAAAATCTTGTAAAATGAAAACAAATAATATTGGATTGTTTTATATTTGCTTTTTATTTAATTATATTGAAAAAATAGATCACATTTCAATAATATTGAAAAATAATCACATTTGTTTTACAGTTACTGACAGATTTTATTAAATTATGTTTTCAATATGCATAAACAGTCTATCCATTTATTTGCTAAACAGATCTTGTGTTTGGATATAAAAATTTCAGAAAAGGAAATTTTGTGCATAATCTTATGTATACATATTTGAGCTTTTTAACCTATACCACTGCTTATGTTTTACATGTCACTATATTTGAATATCTAGACCAAAAGATGTACATCGTAGAAAAAAGTTTAAGACCATCTTATTTCGGCTCCAATTTTATAAGAGAGGTCTATAGTTGCTGACCATTGATTGAAGTTGGGAGTTTTGAGGAATGATTGTGGACTAGATATTCACTCATATTCTCTGATACACTACTTATTTGCTTAGTTTATTGACTTGAAGATGTCACATAGACAAAAGAAAGCCAAAATAATTAAATTATCTCTATGAAATTTTTAGGATACAAATTCGCAGGAATTTTTTTTAGTTCTCGAGATTTATAAGAATTTTTCACGAGAATTGGGAATGAAATTTTCTTGTAAACCTCAAGATTTCTTGAGATGGAGATCTAAGCACAATCACTACTCCCCATCAATTAGATTTAAAATGTGGAATGATTGTAATGCTATTAAGAAATAAGTCAGCAGCAAATTGATTATTCAATGGCTCTAAATTAATCTTTGAGAAAATGATTAATTCAAAACCACTTCAGTGTGTGTTAAATTGGCAAATGCTTTAATTTCCAGAATAACTCTTTTAAGTCAAGTGATCATGATTTTCCATTTGAATGGCAAAGAAGATAGTTTCTAGTGAAATCAGTATTTAGAATCATCATAATTAAGAATCAAGGCCAATCTTTAGATTCAGTTAGAACTTATTTTTAAAATAAAAAATTATTTTTATGGTCATTTATATATTTCAGCGTAGCTAGCAAGTGCTTCAGATAAGTTATACAATAATTTGCTCTTTCCAGTTTTCCAAAAATTTACAATTAATTTTTATAAAGATACATTTTCTTAATAAGACAAAATAATGTTAATAATAAATAAATTTTACTTAATAATTAGAATAAATTTTGAAAGAAGTTATTATATTAAATTAATTCACTGATCACCAACATACTATATTTCCTTTATTGCTAGTGTAACAATAATGGGAATTCTAGTTGTAATGAATTTAGAAAATCATCTTGAAAATTATAAAATATAATGATAAATTATCATATTTTATATTTATCTGTTGAGGTGAGATCAGATTGAGCCATTGCTTTTTTTTCTTATTATTAATGCTGTTGGATGTAAATTTCAATAGCGAGTTTGTGCAAAGGTATTTTCCGTTATAAGATTACATTATAAAATAAAGTTATAACGGTAGCCAATCAAAGTAATTGCTCCAAAAAATAAATTTTTAAATTAAAGTTATAAATATTTTAATTTTAAACAATTTATATATTAAATTAGACTCTTGTTTAGAGGAATATGTTTCAATGGTCCGGACCCAGATCCCTCCTAAAAATTGGAGGTGTTGGACCCCCGGATCCTCCAGAATGGTAAGCCACAATTTTACCATGCAGCCATCCAGCTGATCTGTCATTCAGTCAGTCCGCGGGTCCCACAGTTTGTTCTGTGAAGTGTACCGAACATAAATCTTTCATGTTATCTGAACTGTTTGTTAACCGATCACCCACTGTACTCAATTATCGCCAATTAACTCAATTTCAAATCGAAAATAGATTGCATATCGTCCCTCTCACGACAAACTAATGATTTGCATTTATGACTAATTTTAGTAAAGTATTTCCCAATAACTGCATTTTATTTTGTATTGTGGGTCCATAGTGTGGATTTACAAAAATTAATGAAAATGTTTAGATTAAATGTAATTTTCTAAATGTGTTAAGTAAAAACTGTGTTGTAGAAATAAAATGTTATGTGGGGGTTTCTGCAATTTTCAAATCATGTTAGAACAAAACCGTGTTATATAGGGGTACCTGTATAAGCCATATTTTGAGGGGCCCCGTGAGAAATATCCAGTCGGGCTCTGCACTAACTTAATCCAGCACTGATGCTGGGACTGTTTAAAGCCTCCCTTTACTACTATGATAAATATTGAGAATATGTTATTTGTAGTATGTATATTTTTACAGAGAAATTCAGAAAAACACTGAATAAATTTAAAAAATACTTCAGAAAAACCAGAAAAATAAAATTTTAAAAATAAATTTTTAAATTACAACAAGTTATAAATATTTTAATTTTAAACAATTTATATATTAAATTAGACTCTTGTTTAGAGCTTCATTAAATGTTTCCTACTTTTTTCAATATAAATTAAGAAACATAGCCTCTTCATTATGATTAAATTTAAAATACTTAAAATTTCTACTTAAATTCATTCTTAAAATACTAATAAAAATAGCAATATTTTATACAAATGGTTGGGAGTCAATGAAGTATAAAAGATTACATTAAGTGGTTGATAAAGAATAAAGAATTTTAATAAGGGCTTGAGACTTCAAAAAATTTGGGGACTCCTGGTTTAATATTAATACATCTAATGGGCAGCATAAAGATAAACAAAATATTGTTCAGCATTAACATAGTTATCATAATCCTAAATATCTTAGGTTTTAATTACATGAAAACAAACAAAAAACATACACAATCTGTATTTTATAATTTATATATTTTACCTTACCTGAGAACATAAGTGTAAGTTAATATGATTCAAATTATCAAATAATGCTATTTGCAAATCTAAGTTGGCTTCATGTTCTAAAAGTTCTTGATTAATTTCCCATAAACCATATAACTGTTCCTAAATATGAAAAAAAAAAAATCAGAAAAATGAGTTTAAACAGGTTTTTCCATATCAATTCAAAAAATTTAACAATTACTTTTTGATTGCTTCAAACAATAATCAATATAAAAATTAAAAAAAAAAAAAAAACAAATACAGATATTTAATTTACAACACTTGTATTTATAGTCATAATATAATTAGTATGCCCACAAGTTGTTGATGCAAAGTGCATGCACCCAAGTTAAAGCACATTCAGTATACTGACACTGCATATTTTATGTTTGGTTGTCTGTTTTATTTTTGTCAGTTTATAATATTGCTATATTGTATTATAATATAATGGATAATAGTAATGGACCATGAATAAATTTATTTTATGTTTAAATTAGGACTCATAATACTGGCCAAAATCTTAATACAGTATTTTGGTATTTTTAATTTATGAAACCAGGATGTAAGTATTAATAGCAATATTCCAAAAATAAGCATTTTTCTCAATAAATTTTGATTACGGGACAATATTTTAAATCAAACTTTTATTAACTCCTTGAATGCCTTTCATTTCAATTTCAATCCGTATTTGTATGCCAATGATTAAAATTAAGTCTAATTAATATGCAAAACATTAAAATTATCATCTCTCACTTAATTTTTGATGAAATCTTTTGAAATTTTCATAATTTATAGTGTATTTCCCCCCTCTTTCTAACAGTATAAGCATTTTTTTTTTTATAATAAAAGTTTATCAAGACTGCAAAAAACATAGACAAAAGTAAAATACAAAGCCCTTTAGCAGTCAAAAACTTTATTCAGAAACATTTTCAACGAAGCAACATTTTGAGGAAGGTGCCAATTGTTTTGAAAACATTTCTGAATGAAGCTTTTGCTGCTACAGGGCTTTGTATTTTACATTTTTTACATTTCCCCCCCACAACTTTCATTCTGTATATGAGATTGCAAAAAATAATTTTTTATATAAAATCTTAACCATCTACTGAAAACTATTTAAACTATTGCATTCCTTAATTAGTAAATAATTAAAGTATAAAATGCAGTCTTTCTGCAGTAAATATTCAAACAGCTTTATTTAACAGAAATCGTTTTATTTAAATTTAAAGTGTTCTAATAAATTACAGTAAACTCTTGGGTTTAACAGACCCCCCTTAAAAGAATTTCAGATTTAATGAACAAAATATTTTGGATTAAAATTTTTCAATAAATATTTGAAATTCCCACCAAGAACAGTGGATGATAGTGCAATGGGTGATTTCCCAATATAACTAGCACTTCTTGCAGTAAAGATCACATTTAAATTTATTAGATTAAATGTACAATCAAGAGATTCGAATTGGTTAGATGATAGAATGTACCTGAAGAGGGTGTAGAGATCAAAAATGTTTGTACAATTAAGCTAATACATTTAAATGTGATCTTTACTGCAAGAAGTGCTAGTTATATTGGGAAATTAGTATGGAGAGTTTGAGCAGTTAAAAGTGAAAAGATATTATGTACAGTGGGCGATTGGTTAATGAACATAATCCGTTCCAAGACAATGTTCGTTATCCGAATTGTTCGTTTACTGATCACCCACTGTACTATTATATGCAATATTTTGTTATATAGAAGGAATATCAATGTTATCTTATGAAATTTAACACACACAACAGTTTGCTATACAGGGAACAGTGTGCTATGTTATTCTATGGAGATTAGGCTTATCAAGTTGGCACAGTTTAGCAATTTGTGCATACTTATTTAGATAATTGGATTTTATAAATAGGAAAATATAATTTTTAATATCCATATTTCTTTTAAGTCTATGTCCCTCTGTTTCTGATCATCAAGTCATTAACATCAATAAATTTTTAAGCAGGGGGAAAAATACTTTAATTATATCTGATTATTTACAAAAACTTAAACTTTAAATATTAAACCAACCTCAAGGGAACTTTAATCCAAATTAATCCTGATTAATCTGCCTTAATTAGAATCAAGGGATTAATTAAGGCAGATTAATCAGGATTATTTGGGTTACAAAAACTTTTTTGGCCTTCTTTAGTTGTCTATTTTACTGTTAAACTATCCAAAATACACAATTTCCTAATGGAATCCAACAAATTAATTTGACAATTTGAAAGAATTTTCTTTGTTTCCATGATATTAATGGTGTTTTTGGTATTTTTCTATCATACTAGCACTTTGCCTTCATAAATTGCATTTTTTGCTATTTTAACAATTTTATATCTATATATATTATTAAATTTATATATATAATATTTGTAGATAAATAATAACTGTTAAATTAGCAAAACACAATTTATTATACTGTATTTTTAAAACACTTTCTGCTTTAATAAACTTTTACCATTATTGGACATCCCTCTCCCTATTAGTCCATTAAACAAAGGTTTTATTGTATATTAAATTCGATAGGATAGTATTTTTTTTAAGTTTGAAGTGAAAATTTTGTATTGGAAAAACTTTAATCATTTATAAACAGTATTGTAACTTTGAACATGAATTTAGGCATAGCATTAAGGAAATTAAAATAATTAACATAATCAACCCTTCAAATTATTTATCTCATGCAAAACTTTTTTGCCTGTAAAAAATTATTTTAAATGCAGCTCCCAAACCAATCAAAAATGTCTATAGTAATTTAAAAAGTGAGTTTGGGACCACTTGATTAGAGGGATGTGTTTAAATTCACAAAGTCTTGTGACTTTTTTTTGAATATTGAAATCAAAAGTTATTTGTTAATTCACTGATATGAATTCATTAATAATTTTAATGCACTGCTTGTCAAAGTAGTCTTTGAAAGATGCAATAGTTCTAAGAGAGATATGGCAAACTAGTGGCAGGGTGAAAAATTTTTCTGGGATTGCAAAACTTAATAAACAACAAACTCATGATAATCTGAAATTGGATTATTTGAGTTGCAGATTATCAAGGTTTTATCTTATATGCAATATCTGAAAGATTTTTAAGTATCCTAAACTTGTTTCTTTATTACATCTTAATTACTTAACTTGTTTCTTTATTATATTTTAATTTGATTCTAATCAAAATTAGAATCAAATTAAAATTTAAAATATTGTAATATATAATTTCTTATTGCAAATAAATTTTTTGTTCCCATTTTTAATAAACCATAAAACATTTGAATATACATATAAATGCAATTATTTTTTTCCTATTGAATTCATATTATCCATAATTCTAAGTTTTTGAATATTTTACAGATTATCTGGGGATGTAACTTCCTGACTATCCCAGTTCATCAGGTATCTGTTATATTATTTTAAAATTTTGAATCAGAATTCAAGGGGTATTTTTACAAAAATTTAGCCAATTTTGATACACATTCTTAAAAAGATTTGCTATGCTTGTCTAGGAGATGATATTCTTGATAGATTTAACTGAATTTTTGTATTTATGAATTAATCTTAATAAATATAATGATGATGCAACTGATTATTATTATTATTACATAATTGATAACTAAGATCATGGAATTAATCCAAATTCAACATATATTATCACCTAATATTTTTTAAGTTACATGAGATATGACCTATAATTTAGTTTAATTTTTCAATAATTATGTATATGTGATGTTTAAAGTTCATCCTATTATCAAAAATAGTGATAAATTTTATAATTCTTATTTTAATAAATCATAAGCAATTAGTTTTTAAATTAATACAAAAAAATTACCAGGATCTCTGCATTATAAGCCCTAGTATAAAAGTATCATCATCAACTATAATAATAATGATAATAAATAATGATGACGATAAATTATTACAATAATATTTTATTTAAAACAGACTTCTTAAATTACTTAAATACAGTAAGTCATCACTTATGCATTAATTTGTCCAAAATATTTGTGTAAATTGAAAAACCACATAAGTTCAACAATGTTTAAATTTGATATAACCTCAGTCAAACCTCGGTTCATGAACACCTCGGATTATGAACAATTTGATTTGCGAACAAATTTTCTGAACACAAAGCATCTCAGATGATGCACTGTGTCTCAAATTTACAAACATGCAAGCTGTCAATATAAACATTTTCAATGATAATGCCATGTGCCACTTTAGAAACATTTTAAAATGTAGTCAAAAGCAAATCACACTGGACAACTTTTTAGTAAGACAGATGCCCAGTGGGTCTAAAACAGAGTTGAGTGGTGCCAAGAAACAGAAAAAAGAAAAAGAATCCCCCTTCCAAACAATAACATTTCACTTTCTCACCATCATCCACTTACATTGTCAATTCTCCTCCATATAGGCATGGTAAAACTAAATTAAGTTTTCATCTATATTTTATCTGTTTAATGTTGTGTTTATCTTTCTTGTGATAGATTTAACAGTTTCCATTGATTTTGTGTTAAGAACTTGTGCAAAGTACAAATACATCAAAGTACTGTTATAAAAGTTTAAATAATCAGTACATGTCAAAAACTTGAAAACTGCTTATACTCAGAGTATTTAAAAAAGGATAAAAGTGTTCAATTTCAGCATGTTAATATCGTTATAAATATAAGGGAAACCAATTGATGTGCAAACGCAATTTATAATGTTTAACTTACGCTATGTATAACATTGTAACCATAATGGAAAATACCTTTGCGCAAACTCGTTAATATCTTTATAAAAAAATTATACATAAAGCATTATAAGTAATATCTGCTGCCATCCTCTATTTTTGCACAATGACTAGCCTCTATATCAGCTTGATGCCACATTTCTAATTACATAATTATTTTTAAAGGCAAAAAACAATAAAATTTTCTAGTTAAAATTCTAAAATAATCATTCTAACATTCTACAATGAAAATTTTATAATTTTAAAGCAGTTAAGTTGAATTAGAGAAATTTAATTTAAGTACAGTCGATTCTTGTTATTCATGGTAGTTATGTTCTGTAAATTCTCTGCAAATACTGAATTAGCGAATACTGAACCAATGTGCCTATGGGAAATATAGAGTTAAGTTCCTGTAAATCTTTCTTCCCAACATTTTCATCCTTGCTTTATGTGTGTTTTTCTGTTTAAAGACACCTTATTTAATGTGTATTACAGTACCTTACAAATAATTACAATATATGCAGTGTACAGTACTATATACAGTATTATAATTACAGTAATCTTATTTAATTTTTAAAAACACTAACTATGTAGTAAATAAAATCTTATTTTTGATGAGTAGTTGTTTGATGTGGCAGTTGACACATTGTCTTTCTGAACTGTGTTGAAAAACTGCATCAGCTTTGTCTGCACCACTTTTTGCTTCAGATTTTCAAAAATTTTGGCATAAAGAGCAAATGTGCAGAAAGTTAGATTCCTAAATTTGAGCCTGCATTCAAGCTTAGGCTCACATTCTTCTGTGGGACTTATGGATGATATAAATAGGCTTTTGGACTACCTGCGGATGTGTTGAGTAAGCAAGGATAGATAATGAAATATTTCCGGCAAAACGATATAGACTACATTTGATAACAAACAATTTCTTTTATTAGAGAGAATTTATATTGGTAGCTGTATATCTGCTGCTCAGCAGGAGTTTCCGTGAATAAGCACAAAAGATCTGCGAAAATCGATTTTGTAGTTACAAATAAATTTTCACAAATAATCAAATATGTGAATATGGAATCTGCAAATAACACGAATTGACTGTACAAGTAATTCTTGACTTATGACGGAGTTTGGTTCCAAGAATTTCAAATTCATCAGAAGGCAGAAATACTAAAATTTATGGATTTCTCACTACTATGTTATTAGGCTACTAAATATTGATTTCATGTTTATTAAGAATACAAAAATACAAGAACCAGACACAAAAAAGGATGCTTTTCATACATCCAACCATTGAGTCCAGGAATTGAATCCAGATGAATTACATCAATGGAAAGAGGATGGATTGAGTCATGGATTCTAACAGAATTTACTGATGGCATTGCCTTTGTAAGTCAAGGACTACCTGTATAGACAATTATCCTAAAAAAATGCTGATTATTGAAAGTGAGATGCCTGAATTTCAAAATTAATTTAAATGATAATAGTCATTTCAATTTATTTTAAAATTTAAATATATATACAGGGTGTTTCAGAAATGGTGTGCCAAACTTCACAGGCTGGTAGATGAGACCATTCGAAGCAAGAAAGCTAGAGAAATGTTTTTCGATTTGATGCTTCATGAAAAAGATATAGCATTTAAAGTTTTGTGATGTCACTTCCTATTTGGTACGATGTCGGCTTAATTTAAGGCGAATAATGTCACGTGACGCGCACATGTTGCTAAAAGTAATAATGCTTCATGAAAAAGATATAGCCATTTAAAGTTTTGTGATGTCACTTCCTATTTGGTATGACGTCGGCTTAATTTAAGGCGAATAATGTCACGTGACGCGCACATGTTGCTAAAAGTAATATTTTTAAAAATATTATTTATGACTAAAAATTTATCTCTAATACTCATTTACATAATTTAAAATTAAAATAATTTTTATTACAATTAAAAAATAATAATTTACAGCAATTGTTTGAAATGGCCACCTCCAGCAGCAATGCATAATTCACAACGTCTTTTCATTGATATCCGAACTCGTTCAAAAATTCCAGGAGTATTTCTTATACTTTCACAACTTTCTACAATACGATCATGGAGAATTTGAGCATTTGGAACTGGGGATTTGTATACAAGAGCCTTAAGGTGTCCCCAAAAAAAAAGAAATCCAATGGATTTAAATCTGATGAGCATGCTGGCCAGTTAATGGGTCCTCCTTTACCAATCCAATGATTATGAAAAGTAGTGTTGAGAAAACTTCGAGCACTGCAGCTAAAATGTCCTGGTGCGCCATCGTGCATAAAATACATCTGTTGACGTGTAGTGAGTGGGACATCCTCTAGCAAGGGGCCAAGGTCATGCTCCAAAAAATGTCTGTAATTTGTGCCATTGAGTGTTTGTTCCAGAAAAACAAATCCAATCAGGTAGTCTCCAATAATGCCTGCCCAAACATTACAACTAAACTGTTGCTGATGCCGAGATTGAGTAGTACCATGCGGATTTTGGTCTGCCCAAAGATGATTGTTGTGAAAGTTCATAATGTCATCCCTTGTGAAATTTGCTTCGTCAGTGAATAAGACACAACCAATAAACCTAGGTTGACGGCACCACTGTAGAAACCACTCACAGTAAGTCAGTCGTGGTTGAAAAATCTACATATGAAAGACCTTGGATATGCTGCAAGTGATATGGATACAGATTTTCCTGATGAAGAATTCTCCATACATTTGCACATGAAACACCCGTTGTCGCAGCTACAAACCTTGTACTTAATCCTGGATTCTCCTGTATCAAGTGTAACACCTGTTCTTCAGCGTTTCGTATTCGTACATTCCTTCCTACCCCTCTGTTAATTGTAACAGGTGTAAAAGATCCAGTTTCTCGGAGGTTGCAATCTATTCTTGTAAAAGTGGCCTGTGATGGACATCTTTGTTGTGGAAATGTTTCCCGAAAAAGACATACAGCTTCTCTGCTATTTCCATTCACTAGTCCATAAATAAGATGCATATCTGCCATATCCATAAAAGAATAGTGAGAGTCCATGGGAAAAAACTTGATTAAATCTGGTAGAAAACAATATTTTTCGCCTGATTTTATATAGAGAATGTATCAAAAGCAGACGACTGTTCATAGTAAAAGCAGACGATATTCAAATGAATGTGTTTTTTGCTGTAAATTATTATTTTTTAAGTTTTCAATGTACGCTCAGATAAAAGATCATCTCTATCAGAGCAGTATGTCAGCGCTCTCTTGTAATAGGTGTGGAACACCGTTTTCTTGTAGGCTATGGGGTCATTGGACCAGTTAGGGATGACGATAGCCTCATAAGAGGGTTTTCTATAGACTGTTGTAGAGATGGTTCGTCTCTGTATCTTTATATTTAAGTCGAGGAAGTGTACCAAAATGTTGCTCTACTGATCTTTCTTCAATATAAGGCCAAATTGTTCTAGTGTTAAGGCTTCCGGAAATGCGTCTACATACACAGGATTGGTCCGCACTACTAATACATCGTCTACATAGCGAATGTACAGTTTAATAAGGGAAGTTTGTTCTTCTCTACCTCTCTTAGGAGTATCTTTGCCAAGGGTCCAGCCATGGGGCTGCCGATAGGTACACCTAATGCTTGACTGTAAAATTTGCCCCTAAAAGTAAAGTAAGAACTAACATATTAAATGGGCAACGTCTCTTAAAAAAGCTAGTGAGACTTGGGAATTCTTGAAGCAGTGCAAATTGAATAGAGTCTTCCCTACCTCAATCTCCAAGCTTAAACTGCCTATTAAGTCTAATGCCGTGTTGCTCAGAACCAAGAAAATCTGTCTAAAAGTCGCAACTACTGACGCAAAGAGAAGGTATTATAAATTCTGTAACTTATTGGACGTCTCACCGCTACCCTATTGACTCAATCCATCAACGTTCCCCAATTATTACTGGAGGTCCAAAGCACCTTAGATTCTCTTAAAACAACTCTGAGAACGTTGCACATAAGGAAACTCAAATGGATCTTCAAGTGTCAACTTGGTCGTAATAGAAGACAGATTGTATAATTTCATCCCACTTCTTATTACAAGTAAATAAATTCAGCACAATTTTAAAAGTGGAAAATACAGTATATTTTACTAAACTTGTAGATCTTTCAGCTTTATTAAGCCATCTTCAGCAAATCATACATAACGTATAAGAATTCGAACGTAAAACTTAGTAAGAACATAATTTGAATTTAAAAAAATTATAATATAACATTGTATAAATATATTTCTATATTAAAAATATTAATAAAATAAATAATAAAATATAATAAAAATATTTAGTCGTTGTATTATTACGTTTTAAACAAGCCACTGTGGCGGTATTACAGAAGTTTGATTGTCATTTAACACGTGATAATGTTTTTTATATTCTTGTATAATTAATGACTCCTCAATTTTTATATCTTCTGATTTAGTTATCTGTTTAATAATTTTTGCCTGGTCCCAGTGGATGGTGATGTTATATTCATAAAATGAACTGGCCAGAGCAGTGTCAAAGGTCGCGGCTTCTATCGACCGTTTATGTTCTTTAAGCCTAGTTTTCATACATCGTTTAGTGCTGCCTACGTATACCTCGTCTCTTTTTAAATCATTATTAAATATCAGTATAACATATACCCCCGAGCGGTCTAAAGGTGGTATAGAAGGTTTGACATTTTTTACAGTACGGTATAATGTATCAAGCCTGCTAAAAGGAATAATTAGGTTTCTACTGTAGAGAGCTTTCTTAACCTTTTCTATAGGTTTATGGTATTTAATGGAGTTGGTGTAAGAAGTACTATTCAGAGGTGGATAAGTGTTCTGTGCACTTGTATGTAAGGACATCTTAATATTCTCAATAAATGCAGAGTTGTATCCATGCAAGGCAGCTTGTTCTCTGATTATCGCTAATTCTTTCAACTTAGCTTCTGTGGTATTACAATGCGTTTCTACTCTTTTTAATAAGAAACGAAATGCAGCTATTTTATATGAGTAGGGGTCATACGACCATCGGGGGATGAAAACAGGTGCATATGTGGTTTTTCTATAAACAGTAGTATATAAGTTGTTATTATTGATTGTAATATCAACATCCAAGTAATGGACATTTATAGGCGAAGACTGTTCCATTTTAATATTAAGGCCCAATGCGTTATCATTAAACTGCTCAAGGATGTTTTTTACGTTTTTTGTGCTATCACAGATGATGAAGACGTCATCGACGTATCTA
The DNA here is from genome assembly GCA_000484575.1 of Olivierus martensii. Taxonomy (NCBI): domain Eukaryota; kingdom Metazoa; phylum Arthropoda; class Arachnida; order Scorpiones; family Buthidae; genus Olivierus; species Olivierus martensii. The sequence goes on from AYEL01072007.1 coordinate 18,939, forward strand.
GTGAATAATTTAATATCACATTGTATCATGGTGGATAACATTCTCTCTTTATATCGTACAACGATATAAAGAGAAAATGTTAATAATAAAGCTGAAAGATCTACAAGTTTACTAAAATAGACTGTATTTTCCACTTTTAAAATTGTGCTGAATTTATTTACTTAGAATACAGACTTATGATTTAAAGCAAGTACTCACAACTATAGGCGACATCCAAGTTCAGACTTTGTAAATAGAATTATCAGAAAAGGTCCATCTTATGCCATTTGGAACACACACCAATACTGGACGATATGCCCGTCTTTGAAGAATTAATTAGGGATATAGAAGATGAAGAAAAAGATAAATTTAGATGAGCCTTTGTGAATCAAAAAGCTAGTACCTCTAACTCAAATAAAACTAAAGATGCAAGGAATGACAGGAAGAACATCAAAAGAACTTTGGATTGGCTTAATTCTAATAATTATACGGCCACGAGAGAGGATCAGACGAAGAAGATAGTCATACTTGATAAAGAAAAATACGATACCTTCCTACACGACTACATCGTACAATCACAAACTATAGAAATAAGGGAAGACCCTACTGACAGGATCAAGGCTAAGCTTGAAAAAATTCTAAAGCATAAGGATTTCCCTGAAGTTTGGAACCACCCCAAACAAGAGGCACCAACAGCCCCAAGATTATTCACCTATATCAAGGCTCACAAGGATCCCATAGAGGCAAGACTGATAGTAGAGAAAAGGCTGGCGCCTACTTATCAATTCGAAAAAGTACTGGCAAAATGGTGCAATCGAAAATTAGGCAAGACAAGGAACTCAACATTAATAGCTACACTGTACTAAGCAGAATCAGAAGCCTACAATGTGACCCGGATGATATGTACACTACTTATGATTTCAAGGCCTTATATCCTTCTCTTAAGCACTGTACTAAGCAGAATCAGAAGCCTACAATGTGACCCAGATGATATGTACACTACTTATGATTTCAAGGCCTTATATCCTTCTCTTAAGCTGGAACCGACTTGCCTCTTCTTCTATTGTTTTCTACTGGAACATCTTCCAGCCCAGCAAGACATCAGTGAATTTTTAAGAGACATTGCCCATTTAATATGTTATTGTTCTTACTTTACTTTTAGAGGCAAATTTTACAGTCAAGCATTAGGTGTACCTATCGGTAGCCCCATGGCTGGACCCTTGGCAGAGATACTCCTAAGAGAGGTAGAGAAGAACAAACTTCATTTTTTCCAGCCTGCTATTAAACTGTACATTCGCTATGTAGACGATGTATTAGTAGTGTAGACCAACCCTGCGTATGTAGACGCATTTCCGGAAGCCTTAACACTAGAACAATTTGGCCTTATATTGAAGAAAGATCAGCAGAGCAACACTTTGGTACACTTCCTCAACTTAAATATAAAGATACAGAGACAAACCATCTCTACAACCGTCTATAGAAAACCCTCTTATGAGGCTATCGTCATCCCTAACTGGTCCAATGACCCCATAGCCTACAAGAAAACGGCGTTCCACACCTATTACAAGAGAGTGCCGACATACTGCTCTGATAGAGATGATCTTTTATCTGAGTGTACATTGAAAATGTCGGACACCAACATGGCTACTCCAAATCCTTCCTCAAAAGAATTCTGAGTAATGTAAAGTCTAAATTAGAAGTACCTATCCTGGTCCCACCTGACCAAGTACCACAAAATGTTCCGGGTACTTTTGCACCTGTACCGTATAATCTCAAGAATTTACTAGTAGTAAAAAATGCAGCAAGAAAAACCAATAAGAAATTAGCCACACGCAGAGGACCTACCCTTTTTAACCTCATACGGAATGAAAAGGACCCGGTAAAACCGCAAGCTATGAAAGGGGTTTATAAAATTTCACTCAAGGACGAACACACACAAGACCATCTGGCCTACATAGGCGTTACCAATAGGAATCTAAACAAGAGGCTAACTGAACACAAACGTGACATCAAGCATGCTAACTTAACAACATCTCTAGCACTAGAAGCTTATAATAAAGATCTGACCATATACTGGATGACGCAAGAGTTATTAAACAGGTGAAGCTCGGAACAAAACCTACCATCACCAAGTCTTTAGAGATTTTAAGGAGAAACGAGGTTGAAAATCTGGTGAATGAAAAGACTGCTTGGAACCCACTCAACCCTTAGAAATACGTACTTAACAAGAGAAACCACTAAACCTGTTTCTCATTATAATTTATTAACTTTAACTTTAGTTCTTTTATTGTGTTTACCCTAATTGCTTGTATATTTATGTATATTTATTAAGTTTATGCTAACTTAGTTACATAATTCCATTTAAAACTGTTAAAAGTCTAGTTATTATTTTATTATTTATTTGTTTCTTTTAAAACTGATATTTTGCAAACATCATGTTGTTTACGTCTTTCATCTTGTAACAGTTACCATAGCAACACGGATGTCTTGTTCCTTTTTTGTATTTGAATTTATTCTTTAGAACGAACTGCCTGACAATGGCAATCCAGCTGAAAACATTTGCGATTTCTATGTAAATAAAGTTTGTTTTAGTTTAACTCAACTGCTATTAGTGCTGCTCACTTTTATCCTGTTTTAAATAATCAGTCATCTGGAGTCCAGAAATGGATTAATCCATTTTACATTAATTCCTATGGGGAAAATAATTTTGGATTACAAAGGACCTTCAGGAATGAATTAAATTCATGAACCAAAGTTTGACTGTATATGAATATACAGTACTTTAAGCATAGATAAAAAAATTAACATAAGAGATATTTCTGCAAAAAAAGCAAATTGTTAATGAAATTTTTATTGACATTTTATGGAAATTCCACAAAATTAGAGAGACTTTCACATCCACTTATCTCTGAAACTGCATAAATCAGGAACCTAATGTATTACAATATTCTGCAAGGAAGTAAATTACACAAAACAAGCATATCATCTAAGGATCTTTTAGAATATTACAAAAGAATAGAAATATTAGATTATTCAATTGAAAAATATTTAATACAGGGTGTTTCAAAATGAATATCGGGGTTTTGAGGCTTCATAGTATTTATTACATTTAATTTACAGTTATAAATAATACATCAAATGAAAGAGCAACTCAAACAGTTTTGTTGGTACACCTGTGCACATGCTCATGCACTGTTTCCTCTGTCGTGGTGCACTATTTCTGGATCGTGTCATCTTCAGTGATGAATCGACATTTCACCTCAGTGGAATGTGAACACTCATAATATGCGCATCTGGGTGTCAGCAAATCCCCAGGAGATGGTTCAGTTGCAACGAGACTCCCCTAAATTGAATGTTTTCCGTGCCATATCCTGGTGGAAAGTTTATGGGCCTTTTTTTTTTTGATGAAGCAACTGTAACTGGTGTTTCTTATCTTGATGGCTAGAACTATGGCTGTTTCCTCAATTGGAAGAAGCTGAACCAGAGAACTTTATTTGGAAGAAGATGGTGCACTACCTCACTGGCATAACTCAGTACGCGATTGGTTAAACGTCGTTGTACCCGAGCACTGGATTGGCTGCAAGGGGCCAAACGACAGAGCTTGTTTTGCATGGCCTCCACATTCACCCGATCTGATGCCATACGATTTTTACCTTTGGGGTTCATAAAAGGATAAGGTGTATGTGCCTCCGCTACCAGCTGACTTACCCAAGTTAAGAAACAGAATTGAAGCAGTTGTTGCAACAATTACTCCAGACACACTGATCAAGGTTTGGGAAAAATCAAGATCAAGGTCGCCTATCTACTCGATGTGTGCCGTGTTACGAAAGGTGTTCACATTGTACACTTGTAGGAAAAACTGTTTGAGTTGCTCTTTCATTTGATGTATTATTTATAACTGTGTAAGTTAAATGTAATAAATACGACGAAGCCTCAAAACCCCAATATTCATTTTGAAACACCCTGTACTTTAAATCAGGGATGCACAAACTTGTTAAAACCAAGTGCCACATAGACTCGTGGCTTATAGGAGGGCCACCAAACAAACTACAAAAGTTATATATATCATATCATGTTTATTAACTACATGTTACAAAGCAACATAATCAAAAGTAAACAAAAAATTTTTAATTGGATGTGTGGTATTGCATTGATTTAACAATTTTTTTGTTAGGTTTGACATTTGTAATAGCCAAACATAAGATTGATTCTAAATTTTCATTAGTTAAGTGGCAGTGCTATCATGTGCACAGGTACAATTTTTTTAAATTATCTATTTCACACACATAATAAACATTTTTTTAATTTTTACTGTATTTATTACAAATATGATTATTATTTTTTTCTTATTGTTAAACATTATCATTGAACTATTGTAAAAATAATTTCACTTCAGAAAAATATTATTTGAAAATGCATTGTTCAAAACTGCAAATAATATTTCATTGATTGTGTGACTTATTAAAATAACACATGGTGAGGCAGGCCACCAACAAATCAATGGAACGTGCAGTCTGTGCACCTGTTTCACATTCTGCTAAATAAGTTGGTAATTTCTTTAAAAAAATTTTGAATAAAATTTATACAAAATATAATTACAAAGCATTGTTGTTATTAAATCTACCAATAAACAATTTTTAACTTGAATTTATAAAATTTGATATATTTGTACAGTATTATAAGAAAAATTCAATTCTCTCAAGATATTAATGGATCTAAGTGATTAATTTTCCATGAAACATTCATACTGTGACCACAATTTTCTTCATAAACTGACAATTGATCCATTTATCACTATTTCATATATTAAATGCTGATTTTCCTTAATTAACAGTTTATTAACTTTACAATAGTTTGTTTCAAATTATTGCAAATTAGCAACTACAACTGAAAAAATATTTAATATTCTTACCATTGCATTATGAGATTTTTTTTTTAGTGAAATTTCTGCTTTTGTTTCAAGAAAAACAGCTTGAAGATATTGACAATATAATAATTCCATTGGATTATATGCTGAAACCTAAAATATTTAAGATATTAGTTTTAATTATTTCAAATAATATGTATAGTACATATATACTTCAATTAATATAATTCAGTATAGGAAAAAAATTGGAATAATTTTCTGAATACCATAAAGATTATTGCATAATTAATCAATCAAATAAATTAATGTTTAATTGCAATCAAATAAATTAATGTTTAATTATATAATTCAGTTTTTCTAAGAATCATTAGTTGCAATTTTATATATAAAACTTACAAATTTTTATTATTATTGTTATTTGTAAAATACACAAATATTTTATAATTGCAAATTTTTTATTTTTTACTTTCTTATTACATATTCTATATTTTCTCATTACATAAATGTCAATAAGAAAATATAGCAATGATTTTTGACTCAAATTTAGTGATTCCTTTCATATTTTTGCAATTCCTGGATAAAATGTAACAATTGTTGTAAAGTTTCTAAATTAGGAAATTTATTGGATGGAACTTTATGCCAAGATTAACTAATTTGTTAGCTGGATTTCTATTATAGGGAAACAGCATAATTCTAACTTTCCATGACAAACTGATAAGTACTAAATAAGCATAACAATTAGCTAACTTAATTCAAATAAAATAAATAAATTCATCAAGTAATATGACCTTTAAAATATTCTAAACAAAAACACGTTCAGACTTGTAACTTTACAAATACAATATATGCTTAAGTTCCATACATCAAAAACAGAAAAAAATTTTGAAAATATCTGCAAATACTGAAATATTATATTATCAAGGAGAGAAATTATTTAATCAATCAAAGATAAATTTTCCTAAGTGAATAGTTCATCAGTTTTCTGTTTCTTTTAACCTCTTGTGTGCTATTGAAAGCATTTGCTCCCCATGACAGGGACAAACAATGGTATTTTACAACTGCAATTTCCCAGGTCCTAACTGGTTTATTGCAGTTGTGTTTAGGGTTTTTGAAAAAGAGCCATAATGAGTTTTTGGTAATTGCTCCTATATGTTTTCTGGCTGAAATTCTTATTTTAAATGGTTTATAAGAAAATTTATTTAATTGAGCATTTTTTTAGAAAATTCATTTTTTTCATTCATTTCTCTACAGGGTCGTGCAGGTAAATCCGGACAAATTTAACGCACGAATTTCGCTATTTCTGTTTTTCATTTCTCTATATTCTAAATTATTATGTTTATATTGTTCCAATTATATATTGAAATAAAGTTAATTACCCAAATTTTTTGTAGAAATTAATTTTTTTATAGTATGAATTATAAAATCATAAATTAAAAAAAATATTATAGATAATACCAAAATCTTGTTTAGCACTATTAAAATAGGCAATACTTTTTAATCATTGATTTTTTTATTTAATTTTTGTTGTATTTTTGTCAAAAAACAAGAAAATATTAATGCAAACAAATATCTACCATTAAAAGGGAGTGGCACTTTTATTGTTTCATTGCTGCCACTACTTTCTTGTGCTTTTCCTGCCAAGCCTATTACTTTTTGGAAAGTATAGTATTGGGAGTGAAGCGAGAATCAACCATCAAAAAGTCAAAGTAAAGAATATCATAGCTGTTCATGTATAAGAGGAGATGATTTTTTTTTATTTGTTTGCATTAAGTTTTTTGATATAAATTTGAAAATTTATAAAACATTACATTAAAAATTGTTGCAATTAAAGGAAAAACAATAAATATAAATTAACAATAGTGGCAATATTTCAATAAATTTATGTATACTTAAAATAATTACACAACATATCTTAATATTCATTAATCAAAATTTGAATATTAATTGATGTATTATCAATTTTTCTGAAAATATGGCCCTATTTTCTTTGTTTATAGCTGGTTTTATATAGAAAACCAACTGCTATCCAAAGTTGGCAATTATTTGTTGGATGGTTAAATCTTCATATAAAAAAATCATGTTTTCAGAGATCTCGTATACAAGATAAAAACTTTTGGAAAAAGTAAAATTAAAAAGTTACTTTATTAGAAAGAGAATAAATATAATAAATTGTGAAAATTTCAAAAGATTTTGATAAATTTATATGCAAAAAATTAAAATTACTTGCAAGATATGATAATTTTAATTTTTTACATATAAAATAGGCTTAATTTTATTAATTTGTGGCACACAACAGATTAAAGATAATATAAAGATTGTAATAACAATAAATGTGTCAGTGAACGAAATCTGGTTCTATTGTTGTTAATTTGCATTAGATACCTGCAAGTAGCAAGATGGCAAATAGTCAAATATTTAATATGTGTGAAAAAAAGGCAATTTTAAACCCTATATCATGATATATTCAGCTTTGTTATATTTGTTTTATGTATAATATTCCTCAATTACAAAATGAGTAATACTAATGATTTATTAATAATTTTTATTTATGTAGTATATATATTATGGTAAAAATGATTACTTAATCTGGTGATTATGCATAATTGCCAGTTATTATGTATAATCACCAACAATTTCAGTAAAAGTGATGAATTTTTTCATATATTGCAAATTTATCACATTTACTGGTGATTATGCATACTTGCCAGTTCATAGTGGTAAATATGATAAATCATACATAATTAATCAAATTTACCGGACATTTTGCATAATCGCCAGTCTAGGATGGTAAATTTGATTAATAATGTATTCTCACTGAGTAATGAGGTAGTTTGCTGCATTCACCGTTATTTATATAAAACTTCGGCTTTAAGTAGTCAAAGAAAATAAAATCTCACTCAGTTCAAGAAATAATCACAAATGAAGATACAGAAATTAAAGTGGACACTCGGATAAAGACATCTATAAAACTTGACTATGATAGGCCCAATATTTTTGTATATGACAAAAAAAAGATTTATTTATATAAAACTTCGGCTTTAAGTTGTCAAAGAAAATAAAATCTTACTCAGTTCAAGAAATAATCACAAATGAAGTTACAGAAATTAAAGTGGACACTCGGATAAAGCCATCTATAAAACTTGACTATGATAGGCCCAATATTTTTGTATATGACAAAAAAAAGAAAGAAAGAAAGATTATATGCCTTATTGAGATCGGAATCACAAATCCAGATTTGTTAACAACAGTTGAAAGTGAAAAAAATGCAGAAATATAAATTTATGGCAAATGAACTGAGCATGATTTATAAATGCCAAGTTAAGATAATTCCCTATATGATGACTTGGGATGGTATTGCAACAACTTATCACAAAAATCATATCCAAACTAGGGATTTGCCCCTAAACGTAGAAGCATATATCCAGACTCGTATCCTCAAGAAGACTCTGGAAAACATCATCTTTGAAAAGAGATGCGGATTTGGCCAAGAGGGTGTGGAAGATGATATTGAAAATGTACTGAAACGGGTACAGATAATTGAAGTTAAAGATGAATGAGTGCTAAGAAGGTGTTGTAAAAGTGAAATAACAGAAGTCTATGATTAAATTATTAATTAAAACAACAAAACATGGGAAATTTTATGATATTTATCAAATTTATAAACTATATTTTGGGAATTATACAAATATTGCTTTAAAGTAATATATTCAGCAGTATTTATCAAACTTACCAAATTCAAATCAAATCATTAAATATTATTCCGTTATTATAAATCTTTAAATATTATTCCGTTATTCCGTAAATATTAAAATCATTATTTCAAATCATTAAAATTATTCCGTTACGGTTTCAAGGGCTAAAATTTGGCTGGATTATTTAGGTTTATTTGGATATAGTTCCCTTGAAGTTATTATTTAAAAGTTTACCAAATTCATTTGGGAATTATACATAATCACTAGTAAAAGTGAGAAATTCTGGCATATTTATCAAAGTTACCAACATCATTTGAGAATTATGTAAAATTGCTGGTAAAAGTGAGAAATTTAGTGAAATTTATCAAAACTTGCCAAGATGACTGGTGATTATGCATAATAACCGGCGATTATGTTTAATCACCAATTAATTACTTTTACCATAACATATACATTGAATATAGTAGATAACTTATAAAAATATTTTCAGATCACCACAAAATATTTAAAGATCAGTAAAAAAAACTGCTAAATTATGTACAATAAATTCACCATAACAAAGCACTATAAGCAATAAAATTTAAAAGAAGTTAAATAATTTATAAAGAATGTTTTCTATCCTACAGTGGATCCTCTTCAGCTTACATGAAATTGAATAGAATATATTTAAATAGAATTTGAATAAATATTTTAACATATAATTTAAAGCTTGCTGCTTATGATATAAAATTAATATATTATATAAAAATTAAATTAGTATTATGGTAAAAATTAATAATAAATTAAATTAAAGTGGCATTAATAATACATTGCAGTTTGCTGTATATTGCCAAGCTGTAGAAATGGCTGTACTCTATCATTAATGACATTTGTATAATTTTTCTTTTCAGCAATTATTGTCAATTCTTTCAAGAACATATCTTTCTTATTTTATAACATGTTTTTATGACCATTGCCTCTTCTCATTTAATATGTAAGTTATATTCATAAAATCTTTTGGTAATCATGGTATTCAGGTTACTGTTCATTACATCAACTTGATGTTCTTTAATTCTTTGTAATAAATTTCTAGACATGGCCTCTACATATTCTTCTTTTTCTACATATTCTTAAACATTCAATCAAATGAAAGAATATGTAGAGGCCACCTCTATAAATTTATTGCAAAGAATTAAAGAAAATATAATGAACAACAACCTGAATACTATGATTACCAAAAGATTTTATGAATATAACTTACATATTAAAATGGGAAAAGGCAAAGGTCATAAAAGCATGCTATAAATATTTATTCTTGGAAGAGTTGAAGAAAAATTATACAAATCTCATTAATGATAGAGTACAGCCATTTCTGCAGTTTGGTGATATACAGCAAACTCCAATGTATAATTAATGCCACTTTAATTTAATAGTATTATGGTAAAAATTAATAAAATAATTTAATTTTTATATAATATGCTAATTTTATATCGTAAGTAGAAAGTTTTAAATTATATGTTAAAATATTCTATTTAATTGTATTCTATTTGATTTCATGGAAGCTGAAGAGGATCCATTGTAGGATAAAAAATGTTCCTTAATAAATTATATTTAAAGACTTGTTAAAATATAAAAAAATGATGTTTTGTATTCAACTGATTTGACTAGACAAGGATTGGCAAGCTTATGAGCCACATGTGGCTCTTTGGGTACATACATGTGACTCTGAAGTAAAATTGAAAATGAAAATAAAACTATCATAGTTTCATTTATAAAATTTTTAAAGAATTTTATTCACATAACGGTGATTTTATTTGTTTTATAGGTCTCGGAAAACTTTATGGCACTAAGACGTGTCCCTTAAATTGAAAACAAATAGCAACAAACTGAATATAGAGACACTTTCTAAGGAAATGCAAGTTCATTGCTTACATTGATTAAAACCAATGAGAGCAATTTTTTGTGTGATTTTTTTTTTGTTTTTTTTTCATTTAATAAAGATATCATTAATATTATAACTTGTTATATTATTTTAAATTTTCCTTATTTGTAAAAATATATTTATGGCTCTCAGAATAATTTTAAATTGTTGAGGAACAGTTTGGTTCTTCCATTTCAAAAGTTTGCTGACTCCTGGACTAGACAATTATTTCTCAAACTTGACATCTCCATGGATCCCTTTTTTAAGGAAAAAACTTGCAGACCTCCAATACTGAATTATTTAATTTCTCAGAACGTACAAATAGAACATATCTCTATTTGATTGAAATCTGATCTACATTTTTTTCCATGCAGTTATGATTGTGATTTATTAATTTTTTATTTAAGGTTATTATTGCAATGAAAATCATTGCAATAATAATCTTATTTTCATTGCAATAATTATTGCAATAATAACTTTTTTTGTATTTTTATCGAAAGCTCAAGGATCTTATATATTCTCGAAACCTAGGATCACAAACCACAGTTTGAAAAACAGTTGAATAGTGGGATTGTATAAATTTATATCTTATGTTTTTTTCAGAACAGTGAACAAATAAAAATAGTTATTTGTTACTTCTCCTGATATGAATTTATTCATAATTTTAATGTCCTGCTATCAAGATGTTTGAAAGATGCTGTAATTACTAAAGTTATGTCTGTTTGAGATAATATTCTTGATAAATTTAAGCTGAATTTCATATTTATCAACTGATCCTTGAAATATTAAAACAGTTCAGCCAAATATATTATTGCATAATTAAAGATACCTAAGATCATTATATTAATCCAAATTCTGCATATATTATTGTCTTAGAATATACTAAATAAGACCTATTGTTCGAGTTATTTTTTTCAATAATCATATCTTATTGACATCTGAAGTTCCTTTATTGCCCAAAATAATATCAGTGATTTTATAATTTTTATATGAATAAATCATAAGCAATTAATTTTTTAAATTAATAACAAAAACTGATACTTTTTAACAAAACTGATATTTAATTACCAGAAAAATCATGATCCTCATATTGTAAGCCCTAATTTATTAAAAAGAGCTTTTGAATTTTATATTCATTTTCAGTTCATTTATACAAGGTCCATTCAATAAATAATCAGAAAAGTTGTATAAAAAATACAAAACTTCAACAAAGTTTGTGCTTCTTTGTTATTTTTTGGTGGTGTCCTAAAACTATTATCAGATAGGCCTGGCATGCCTGCCTCGTGAACGGGATGCTGGGAATCAGTGAACATGACCTTACCAACACTTCTTTCAGTTCGCACCTTCTTGAATTTTGAAGATGAAGAATGTCGCCACTCCATTAAAGCCCGCTTTCATTCAGGTTCGTAAAATGCACCCAACTTTCATCTCCTATTACAATATGGTGAAGAAAGCCTCCCATTCAGCCTCATACTGTTGCAAAAGCTCCCTGTACACATCCATGCGCCTTTCTTTCATTTCTGATGTCAAATGTTTTGGAACCCACCTCGCACACACTTTCTTGAACATCAGTACATCATGAACAATATGGTGGGCCGATCCAACACTAATCTTCAACTTTGCTGCAATATCACTCACCGTAATATACCTGTTTTCTCTGTATCAACTCATCAACTCTTGCAATGTTATTCTCCGTGACTGCACAGACAGAGCTTCCTGAGCATGGGGAATCTTCAACACTTGTTACACCCCGTATGAACTTATCTGCCCACTTGTATACTTGTGTTCGACTCAAACATCTTTCACCATATTGCACTGCCTAATGACACTCCACTGCTCCACGTTGGTGCAAACCTGCAAGGGTGCCGCTATCTTGTTTCACGGATTCCCAGCATCCCGTTCGCGAGGCAGGCAAACCAGGCCATCTGATAATAGTTCTACGACACCACCAAAAAATAACAAAAATGCAAAAACTTTGTCAAAGTTTTGTATTTTTTATACAACTTTTCTGGTTATTTATTAAATGGATCTTGTATATTCATTTTTAACACTGAATGCTAAACATGTATAACAAATGGTGTTATGGTTGCAACTGCACAAGTGTATCAAAACTTATGAAGTTGATTAAAATTCTATCAACTTTATCATGAAAGATATGGGATTAATATATCTGATCTTGTCCATAGACTATTAGCTTCTTAGTGCAGCATATGAAATTTTTATCATCTGGTAAAAATTTTTACTTTTAATAAATTTTTTATAATGCAAGATCAAAATTTCCAATATTGTGAATTATGAAATTGAAATAAAATTTTGTATACTCTACATTTTATGAATATTAATTTATTTATCAGGTAAATAAAGATAAACCTTGATTAACAAAAATTATTAGAATGTAATAAAATCTTAAAAATTTTTTATTTCCAGAATAATTCATAATTCCATATAGTAATTAATTGCCATTTATATATTTTTATAATTAATTAAAATTTATGAAAAATATAATCATCATTTATGTTTTATTATATAATGTAAAATTTCTATTTTTAATAATAATAATAATAATAATAGTTAGTCAGGGGGGTTATTTACTGAAACAGAAGGGTTTATATTAGCAATACAAGACCAGATAATAAACACGAAAAATATGAACTTATCTGCCCACTCGTATACTTGTGTTCGACTCAAACAACTTTCACCATATTGCATTCCAAGCAATGTCCACGCATCCCTAAACTTCACAACTTACAACAGTTGAATAATACACTACATTGTATGAACACACACATTCTACCAAAACATTAATTCAGAAACAACACTCATAGAAATACACACATTTATGCTGCTATTGTCACTGTCACTACACTCCTAGGTCTTAAAACACTTCCAAATAAAATGGGCACAAACACAAAACACCACTTAAAACCTGCCTGGCAAAAGCAACTCAAAAAAAATAAACAAAATCAGAACAGAACTAGGTAGACTCACCCAATACACAAAAAACAACACATCTGCAAAACTCATGAAATCTATTAGAAAGATTTTCAGAAAACTAAAAACATACACACGCCATGAAAAACCACAACACACACATTAAAGAATACATAGATACACTAAAACAGAAACTTGCAGCAAAATCACAATGCTTGAAATGATACAAAACCAGTCTAGCATGTAAACTAGACAATACACTGAGAGTCTTGTATCATCTCATTTGATATATACACTATTTTTTGCAGCAATTTATATGAATTAGGCAAATGAAAAAAAAGATTTGCTTGAAAAGAAAAATGATTTGCTCTATAGCGAAATTTGCTTTACACTGCTGGTTTGGAATAACCATTGCAATAACAAGATATGCCTGTATATTGTCAAAATTTTCATCCATAGCACTCTTTACAGTTCAGAAAAAATATCATACAGCTCAATGGAAAAGATTTCTGTCAACATTTCAGAATAGAATATTTTCAGATTTAATCTAACTCTTAAATTTATGAAGCTATGAAAGAAGATTTAAATTGTAAAATACCATTTCAAAGAAATACTATACAGATAGTCCTTGACTATGACCAACTCATACTTGCAGTGGTGATGTTATCTATAAATTGCAATTGGTCAATGCAATTGGCAAGAGTTCAATTCACTGACTCAATGGTCTAATATACAGAAAGCATCCTTTTTATATTCGGTTCTTTTATTTTTATATTTGTTAAGTTTATTATGATGATATGAAGTATAATAATAAATATTGACAGTTGGCAATCCATAAATTTTGGGCATTTCCAACTATTTCTGACTTACAATGGTAGGATTCAAAATTCTTGGAACCAAACTTTGTCATAAGTCAAGGACAATCTATATTTAACCTATTAAGAAATAATAAATACAAATAAAAAAATTCTGATAGAATAAAAATAAATACATGCACTCCATGAATTATGAATGTAATTCGGATGCAGGGGGTTGTTCGTAATTCAGATACTACTTTTATTTTAACTTTAAAAGTACTGAAATAACTTTACATACTGTATTTTGTAATGTATTTTGTGATTGTACCAAATAGAAGTTTCTTATTTCACAGATTTGAATGAAAAGTTCTGAATATAAAGAGGGGAGTTTTTTTAGTGTAATTGCAATCATCTTGAAATACACTCATAATATATTGACTAACTGCGTAATTTTAAGAGCATTCTGCTATTGTCATGTTTAAAATTCTTGAAGCGTTTTTGAAATTTTCTGAAATTGGAAAATCAAATTTCACATTTGTAAGTATAAATCGGCCATTCTCATCCTGCAGCTCGCGGGCCGCATGTGGCCCGCCAAGCTTTTACATGCAGCCCGAAACGCACAGTCATGAATTTAATGAAAGTGCAGAATTCTTCTCCCACATGCAAAAAATAAAAAAATAAAAATTCTGATATTAAAATTTTTTTTAAAATCTGGAAAAATTAGAATTTTCCTAATTTGCTAGATCCTTCCTGATGCACTCAAAATTTTTTTCATGTGACACCAACCGGTTGTTGACTGCTAATATAGCATGTTGCGGCCCGTTTAATGTAGCAAACAAATGTATGTGGCCCGGGGAAAAAAAAAGGTTGAGAACCACTGGTATAAATGTTTATAACTAGAATGTTTGTAACTCAAGGAGCATATGTACAATTAAATTTAACCTATGTAAAGGATGAAGACTATATCAGATATATATATGAAGAACCTTAGAATATAAGAATGCTATTTTAATTTGGAAAGAAGAGATGTTAGCATAGTTGCATTGTACATAAGTTCCAGATACAATGAAAGTACATAAGAATAATACTGAAGAAAAAATCTTTAAATTGCTAAGGATTACCAAGAAAAGCAGCAGATGATTTTATTAATATAAATGATACAAAAAACTTTTATTTATACCAAGTAGTTCTATATTTTAATTATTACTTGATTCAATTTACTGTGTATTTTTTCTCCTTTTTCATATGATTATTAGCTATTTCCATATCTATTTTTCTTGAAAAATATTCTGATCACTTTTGTTTTTTATTCTATATTCTTTGTTAGTTATCTTATTGTTTATCTGTTAATATTAAATAGATGACTTTTGTGAGGGACAGGAATTTAGGTTGGATGTAATGTGACTTTCCCCTACCCTTAAAAAAAAATACGAAGAGAAATTTAGAGGGGAGAGCGACACAGTGATAGAAATATGATAATATTGTGTTTTTCCAGCTCATAGAGTCATGTTTCTTTCAATTTAAGTTAAAAACAAATTATAAACAAAGGATAACATGATAGCAAGAAAGATATTATTACATGTGGGTGTTATATGAATTTAATGAGAAGTCGACAATTGAAAGACAAAAACAAACGTCTTTCCCTGAAAAAAGACAATGAGAGAGGTCAGTTTTCTGCCCTGTGTTGAACATATAAGACCTTGTTTTGGAATTGCAAGTTGGACAACCACCCGAAGTGGATAAGTATCCAAGTGGACAAGAACCCTGAAGCAAACCCAAGAAGGCGAACCTAGACGAAGCAATTTGTTCTGTTATCTGATCTCTGATTGAGTGAGAGGAATCTGATCTGGCAGTATACCTACTGATTGGAAGTTTTGGATTGTGAACACTCTGATGCTTTTCTTTTTCATCAACTGACAGTGAAAGCTCTTCTCTGATCATTAAATAGTGAAGAACTCATTCCATCCCAAGCTGATTGGAAGTTTTGGATTGTGAACACTCTGATGCTTTTCTTTTTCAACTGACAGTGAAAGCTCTTCTCTGATCATTAAATAGTGAAGAACTCATTCCATCCCAAGACTGTGAAAGACTCATAGTTGAATATCTAATTAGAAGAGACTAATAATAACACAAGGTATTTCCTCTGCCATTATTGTCAGATAATCTGTAAGTAGAAATATCTTGTAAATAAAGGAAGTTATGGTTATTTTTTTTAACTATAGTCTCTGTATTAATGAAGTCTAGCCTCATCATCTGTCCTTACTCGCAACGCACCGTATACTGCAATAAGGCTTAATACTGTCAGTTTTGTCATTGGTCCTATCTGCTTCACACTTTTATACTTAATTGATATTCTATTATAATTTATAAATACTGGCAATATTTGATATTTAAGTTAAGCACAGAATACTGAATATTGGTGTGTAATAATTTAAATAGGTTGAAAATTTAAATATTTTGAACAGTATTATAATGATTATTTTTTTTGTGGCTTGAGCATGAAGAGGAATTTCATTATAGTTGAAAATATTACTTAAATAAATTAATTCTCTTTTGCTGTTTATGCCATCTGATGATTAAACTGTATTGAATAATGTATTATTAATAATGATAATTTCATATACTTTTTAATATAGAGTGTAGCATAAATGGGTATTTTTGAATACAATGAAACTGATACTGCTTTTAATTAGAAAAAATATATATACACATCTCCTGCATTCTTACACATTGTCATTTGTTAAATATGCACAGTTATGCTCATGCTTTGAAAATGATGTTCTACGGGTGATCACCATTTTGATGTTGACACTCGGATAATCTGCAACTGAAATCATGGAAGGTTCTAACATCTGAACAGGAATATGTTCAATTTCCATGTGGATGCTGATTTTTAAATTTTCTGAAATTTGAAAATGAAATTTCCTGCAATAGTGTATGGACACTTTGCATACACCTTATGTTTAATGTAACTCCAAAAGAAGTAATCACAAACTCTCAAATCTGGCAATCTGGGAGGCCATGAAATATCACCATTTTTTGAAATTTTGTAGTTTCTAAAAAGGCAGTTCAGAGCTTCCATTGAAATTCTCACACAGCGAGATTCACTGCAGAAGAAATTTGTCTCACAGAATGATTTGGACTTTGTGTTGCAATATTTTCCACTTTCTGTATTCTTTCCTTTGTGCAAACTCTCCTAGGTCTATATGTAGGATTTTGCTTCAATGCACTTCCTGTAGCTTCAAAATTCCTCACCTATAATCTGATAGTATGTTCTGATGGAATAGGATCATGCCTCATGAGATAAAAAAAAAATGCCGACATTCTCATCTTGCAATGGTACTATTGTCACCATTTTTGTAAAATGCTTTAACAGCTACAGCACATTGGGCTTTACTGCAACGATCCTTCTCTGCAAATAGTGTACCTTGGGAAAACAAATGACAACCAATAAGTGTTGCCAACATCATTACAGAAACTTTCCTGATGAAATCAATAAAGCCCATTTTTATGCTACATCTTGTATAACAAAAAACAGATCTGAACAGTATCATTATAAACTTGAAAAATAATGAAATTTGAAACATGTTTAACATTTTGAAGATTGAATGTAAGAGACCAACAGTTGATGTATATCATTATTTTTTAAGATTTAAAAAATTTACAATATAATCTTGATAGTTTGAATCGTGCTCATATAAGGTTTCATTTAATCCAAGGCAATAAACTACAATAAAATTTATTTTGTCTACTATACATAGAATTGAATTTAGTTGAAGAATCAATCTGTGCACAAGTATCTTTCAGGCATTTGTCTTCATTTTCCTACAGATGTATAGAAGATGAGGAAGAGGATACACCATCTAAAATGTTCTGCATTTGAAATGATGGCATGATAGGTATCCCTCTTATAACATGGTAGATAGGTTCCTGAAAAACATAGTGTTGTATAAAACCATGTTATATGAGACCCGGAGCCAATACAAAAAGATGAGTTACGTTCCAAAACCAATTAAAACAAATAACTGAAATTAATAAAAAATTTTATACAAATATTAAAACAGGAAAGAAAATATACAAAACGATTACCATATTTTATGAATTTTACTTTATTAAAAAAGAAGAATTAAAACATAAAAAATTGTTAATAAATAATAAAAATGGGCTGAAAATACCATAAATATGGCAGAATATAATTTTTCCAGATTAACACACTAGAGGGCTTCAAAACAGAATATATAATGGTTAAAAATGCAAATTTTTGATACTATCTCCAAAAGGAAAATTGGTCAACTAGTTTTTTGTAAAAATAAATCTTTAAAAATAAAGGTAACAGTTTTCAATATAATAATCTTTCAAACTATACTAATGTATTAAGAATTAAATTATAATTTAGAATTTATTGTGTAGATGTTTGTACTTCAATTAAATACTGTATCAATTTCTTACTTACGTTTTTTTACTGCTCTATGCGGAATTCAATTATTTTATTAAATTTTCACTATCAGCACTTATGAGCAGACCAGTTGCTTACAACCATCTGTAGTTAACAATTGATAGCAATTGAACTATTGATTATACTCTTATAAGCGTTATCGCTTATCAATATCACGAAACTACCCAGTTTGCTTTATTTGTAGCTTGAAATAGCCTAATTTCAATAGCTGTCATTAAATGAATGATTATGTGTGATTTGAACTCGTAATGATATTTGTTATGCTTAAAATATTATAAAACGTTTAAATCAATTATCGTAAATAAATTGTTTGACACCGTTTTCAAAAATACAATCATTGTAGTAAAACTAAAAAATCTTTTATTATTCAATTTGCTGTGAAATTTAGATAATTGTAATTGTACATTAGTTAATCTCGGGAGTATTAATATATTTCCAGTATAATATATCAAAGGTAGCTGTAACTATTAGAAAGGTTTCGAATCTCCAATTTAAATGAAGGAATTTGATACATTAAATTCGATTATCCAGTTGATTCGGGAGAGAATTTAAGTATGGTTGTAAACAGACATAGTAATATGAAAATCTATTTATAGATTGTTATTTTATGAAACAGGTGAAAATTATTTTTATCCTCCAAATAGAAAAACAGAATTTTTTAAAATGTGCAATTTATTTGCACGCTTTCAATCCATGTTTATTGAAACGAACTGGTAAGAATATATAGAACTTTCTGTTTATAAATACAGTTTCTAATCATTTCTTTTATTGGGTAAACAAACCAATTTATATCGTTTTACCCGAAATTATTATTAATTTTTATACTTATAAAAATAATAACGAATAACTTTTATCACTTACAAAATTGCGACTTTTTTTTTCCTTTTACATGCTACGGATAATTTGCATCTCAATAATTAGAGTGAGTTAAACTTTTAAAAGAGTAATTTATAAAAGAACGGATTTAAATATACTCTTTTTAATGATATTTACTAAAAATTCCTCTTAATTTTAAGTATATATATACTGAAAAATTTATTGGAAAATCATAGCCCATTTAATGTGTTTAAAATACAAAAATTTGCAAAAATATTAATAAAAAAAAGATCTAAGTGTAGATTTTTTATAACAATCTTCTTAAAAATAATCTACAATATGGCAATGTGGAAATAAAGCCTGATAAGTTATTAAATTTTTAATTTTAATTTTATAAAATTCAAAGCATGGCATGAGCATAAATCTAGAGGATGTATGCATATTCTTTTTTTAATCATTAAATCAGATCTTTTCTATTCTTTATATAAATGTCTAAGCATAATTTATACAGTACAAAATGAGCTTCATCCAAGTGGAAAACTTACTTCAGTCAGAATGAGCATACGATCAATCATAAAAGAGAAAAATTCGATAGCAGAATAGGCATAAAGGGAGGGGGTAAAAAAAGATTATACAAAAGTTTTGAGGTGAAGATAGAAATCCAATCTGTCACGTAATATCTACCATGTATTGAATAGTTCTTTCACTTCAAATTATTCGATTTTTTCGGCGAACTTGATATTTGATCCCGTTCAAATTATTTTTCAGTTTAATACATTTTTATATTTATTTGATAATCCTCACGAATTTCGTATCGGTATTTATTATAGGCATACTTTTTTTTTTATATTTGCAGTTCTGTAGTCGTTTCGCAAAAAATCAAATAAAATATGTAACTTTATAATAAAATTTATTTTGCGGCAGTTTTTTTAATAATATTTAAAACGGAATTTCTGTAGATACATTTAACAAACGTGTAACTTTCAAAATTTATATAAATTTTATTGGAATATATTAATACATTTTTCAATATTTTACTTTGAAGATAAATCTGAATTGCAAATATAAGTATTTAATAATTTTTTTACAATACATATTTTAACAGTCTGAAAGCATTTAAATAATTCTTCAAATATATTTCGAGTATTGTTAAAATTTTGAATTTTCTTTAGTCTTAAAAATTAATATTGTTTTAAATTTTCCTTTATTTTTCAATTTTTTTAATGTTGGGATAACCGTTTATTTATTTAGTTGTTCTTAACATTTCTAGGCTAATTTTGTGCGCGAATTTTGAATTTTATGTTTTTATTGATTATTTTTGCTTTTTACAGTTGGTCTCAAGGATTGCTTTTCCATCAAGGGCTGGTGGACTGTGCCCGTGCTAGTCTTCTTTTACCCTTAGGTATTAATGTATTATTTTGTCAACGTCTTCCCAAATGTTCCTACATAGAAACGGCTTTCCTCATTGTTGTAACAGTATCGACGGTCAATTTATTAACTTCGGTCATAAATGACGCACCTACATTACCAGAACAAGATAATATATCTCTCGAACCACAATGGAGCGACAATAATCACATCATTTTAAACAACAGGCAATGCATCTGCTTTGGACTTTTTATAATCTGGTTTGCAAGTCTGACAATCAATTTGGGTCCAACTTTCCTCAGTGGTACGTTATGGAGTGCGCAAGATCCGGATGCGTGTCCTATGGTTTATGGTTCAGTGAGGCACTATGTTTTAAACGTATTATGGGTCACGGTTAATGTGCTCTGCATAATTCTTACTGGTATTCATCTCCGTAAATTGCACAAGGACTTAAAAGGTTCAAATTTAGACGCTCTTAGAGTTTCGGGTTTGATGGCTACAATGATATCAGTTCAAGAAAGAGAATGTTTCGATTCTCAACCAGTCGGTGGATATATCGAACGACTCGAACAAGAAGGCATACGAAGAGTTAAGATGTTTGTTGTGATCTTAGTAGCTTATCTGTTATTTTGGGGCCCTCTTTTTATCGTGATGTTGTTTCAACCTAATATAGATAGCAAGTCTTCCACATACGAGATCGCTCTTCACGTAGCATTTGTACACGCTTTTGTCAATCCAACCCTATTATTGGTGCTACATAAAAACTTGAGACACGCCGCTGCCGAATTGGTCTGTTGTCATTGTTGGGCTCCTTCGGATTTCGGAACTCTGCCTTACGAAATTGAGCCGAACGAAATGAGTCGGAATTATATGTGAGTATGTAAACTTTTTTAATTTTTTAAACATACAATGTAAATGTAAGTATTTATTTTAAATATTTTCTCCAGAAATATTAGCAACCTTCTATTTCCTGTTTAATTCTGGCAATGAATTTCATTTTAACTCGCATTAAACATTTTTATTTAATAGTTTATGATTAAATTATTCGGCGTTTAAAAAATAAAGAAAGGGGAAAGATCTTTGCAGGATGGAAAGTATTGATTTCTGCTTGATACCCGTTTCATTACGCTGTAATAAAGATCCGCATTCAAATTTTATGGTAGATTCTTGATAATGAGTAAGTTTAAGAATTTAGATTCAATGATTACAGCTTTATTTGTGTAGAAGGTAATTGCGAATACAAAATTTATTAAAAGCATTCTTACATTTATAGATGAATTTAATGAGGTATTGTATATGTTTTTTTTTTTTTTTTCCTTTTAAAATAGGGTATTTTATATCTAATTAATAATGTAAATAGGCTAAATTTTTAATAAGTTCTTCCTCTATGTATACTTTAAAATTCTCTTTCTGTGTTATCAATGTGCTCGAAAATTTGGAAGCTATTAACATAATCATGTAAGGAGTTTTGTTCGGAGAAAAGTATAGTGGTTTGAAATCAATAAAAATAAGTAAGCTAAGTCCAGCAGTTGTGTTAAATATTTAAGTTTATACTTTGAGTTACAGTTTCTGTACTAACGCAATTTCCTTGTTGTTTTAACTCGTCAACATACGAGTTTATTTAGGAACATCCAAAAGGGATTTAATAGTTCTTTTATACCCATATTTATATCATAGCCTAGGTTATAGGACTGCATTTTTAAAGAAATCAATATTAAATAGTTCATATCTTTTCATTCATTTAGAGTGAATGCACTTAGCGGCTCGCTTTGTATTCGCTTAACTGTTAAATTTTTTTTTTTCTCTAGCTAAATAATTATTTATGCCAGCAGTAAATCTGCCACGTTAAAAGATCTTATTATTAAGTTGGATGGTAGCGAAAGACTTAATCCCTAATCGAAGTCCGTCTCTATATTGTTAATAATTGAAAATCGATATTTTTTTAATCTTCCGACATGAAAAGAGTGTAGTCGTGGGAGAAAAATCTAACTTTTTTCTTGGCGAAATTTCTATAAATAACAGAGTAGTCTTTATCTTTAATAATTGAATCATCCTTTGCCAAAGCGGTTTGAAATTTACCAGCAATACTGCTTCGTTAATTGAATCAAGCAAGCAATAACTAAATTATTGATAAGGAGAGAGAGAGAGAGAGAGAGAGAGATAATAATGAAGTGCTTTCTATTCAGTTTGTTCTGTTCCAATGTAGTTTACATACAGAGTGTGATTAATAACAATAAACTTATGCTTTACTAAAATTAAAATTTTTATGAGATTTCGCCAAGTTTTTTCCCTGTGGTAGATCGTGTCAGATTACGAATGCTTTTGTACATTTTGCAGATTTGCAAATCGAAATATGGTTTCTGTTATTCTGAACTTAAAGGGGCAAAAAACAAAACGAAAAAAATCAAGAAAAATTGCTTTATCTTTAAGGGTTGTAGTCGAGGGGATTCAGTTCAGCACTCCGAGAAACAAATGATGGATAGTAGGTAATAAAACGAACGTAAACATAAAATAAAGTACTATTTTTACGATCTTAATGGATCAGAGGTGTATAGTATGGACAACGCTTCCATCCTAATGAACAACATAAAGCTAGAATTTTCATTTTTATAAACCAGATAATTTGTTCGCCGTTGAAGTTAGAGACTGTTGGAAGCGGGATTTCTCATAAAATTATAATCGGACAGTGATAGATCTGTTCATAAGATAGCGTGTTTTATTCCAGAAAAGTTTAATATTTCTATTAGAAACATCAACCGATAAAATTTTTTAATTATAATTAATGTTTGTTTTAAAAATATATTAGTTATTATTATTAAATATATTTTACTCCACGAAATAATATAATAATATATTATTTCGTGGAGTAAAATTTTAGATGAGGCATATTCGCTCTAATTGATAAATACCTCTTAAGAATTTAGTAATATCTATTTAATATGTTTACTGTTTCTCTTCTATCTATTGATAATCAGATATCCCTTAAATTATTTCTCAATTACGGCATGTGTTGCTCACTACTGTAGTAACAAGTGAGAAAAGAACAACCTGCTACGTTATTGTAATAGTATGCAAACTGCTGCTGTAATAATGTAATAACTACAACGCATTAAAACTCGGTATACCTTGTATTAATTAAAGTTTATTGATATTGTTCTAATCAAACATCTAAAATATTAATCATATTTACATATTTAAATGTAAAATAATAAGGGAATATATATATAATTGAATTTTTGAATTTTTGATCTTATAACAGATTTTTGAGAAATTTTAATTAATTTCGAATTTTTATACAAATAAAAATTTTCACTTCTGTAAACATTGGAATAAATAAATAATATTCACGTATATATGACAAATAATACATATAATAAATTATTAAGGAAACATACTCATGTTTTATCTATTTCTCACATGAAAATAAATAATAGATGATTACTTTTCTTGTGTAATCTCTCAGTAGGAAATGAAAGATTTCTAATAAATTGTCCTCTTTTTTTCTCTTCTACATCCCCAGAAAGACTTTTGTGACTTTAAGAAAGAGCGACAAAAAAAGCAAAAATATATAACATCTTTCTCATCTAAATTTTTTAACAGGTTTTGTTCAGCCAATTTTTTTTATTTTATAAAAATTGATTATTGTTAAAAATTTATTCTGTTTTATGTTAAATATATAA
The DNA here is from genome assembly GCA_000484575.1 of Olivierus martensii. Taxonomy (NCBI): domain Eukaryota; kingdom Metazoa; phylum Arthropoda; class Arachnida; order Scorpiones; family Buthidae; genus Olivierus; species Olivierus martensii. The sequence goes on from AYEL01072007.1 coordinate 43,425, forward strand.
CGTAATTTTTATATGCCAACTTATATTTTCGTCGTAGTTAAATTAATTCAAATCCAAAATATGATTTTTCCCCAGTCTCGCATATCGAATCAATCCTATACAATATAAATTGTGTAAGACAAGATAAGGCTCAGTTTATCATAAAATTTGTCATATAAAGGCGTAAAATATCCAAGTCAGAAGACACAAAATGTGCTTAATATAGCCATTATTCTCTTTATTCTATCAATACTTTAAAAAATATATATCAGGATATTAAGGTAAATATGATATTTCGATAATAGTTTTATTTTCCAAATGAATGCCACCAATCGAGTTTTCATTAACAATTCAAGTATTATTTGTTTAATTAAAATATATAACGTAGTTAAGAGAACACTAAATCGATTTTTTTATCCCTTTATCTAATTTTCGATTAGTTTAAAGATTATAATCCGTTGCCATTAATTGAATCGAAGCATTTCATGAATATTCATTTCTTAATTCAATTTTCTGTAATGTTTTTATTCAGTGCTCCGAGGAATATTGTTAAGAGTGTGAAGAGATGTAACTAAGCAGAAATTAAAATTATTTTCATTGTTGATAATACAGTATTGATGTCACTCATTCATAGATTCTGAAAGCATTTCCTTTGGTACTGAATTACATAAACATTTTATGTATATGACTTTTGTCTGTATTGATTTTTCACCGTTTTCAGATTAATTTAAGTTGATTGTTAGATATAAGTATTTTAAAAATTATTTTCGGTTAGAATTTGAGATTTCTATTGATCAGATTTTTTTTAGTAAATAGCATTAATTTATTAGGGGTTCCCAAGCAGCTTAATTTTAGAAACACATACTGGATAGGATTTGCATGGTAGATGATAAAATTTGAAAATTCCCTGTTCTCGGTATTTCAGTATCATTGGGAAAACCAGTTAGAACTGGAATATAAGTAAATTCTATCTTACTCGATACGCGACGGCCTGCAATCCTATCTAGAAGGAAAAAATAAGCTTCGGAACCACTAAAAGAGAATGCAGAATGCGATATTATCTTTCCTAACTTGACTTTTTTCCTTCAGGGAGACGACTTTATGACGTGACAGCAAAAGTATTCAAAGTTAAAAATTAGTATAATACCACAAATCCCGTCCCTAGAAATACAAAAAAATATATTAAACAAAATATTAAAGAAAAAACTTCAGAGAATGCTTGTTTCGTGTTGAATTCCTAGCACGCTAAGCTTCGCAATCAACTCACGAAGACACAAGTTATTTCAGGAATTGGATTATCAGTGTTGAATTGAAAGGTTTCCAAAATAAATTTCTACGAAGTTTCTAAAATAAACGGTGGTGAAAGTTCTCATCTTTAGGGAATTTTTTTCGTTTACACATCCTGACAGTCGAAATTTTATCCTCTCATCTTCTATGTCTTATACGACTACTCGCTCCCTCTCTCTGTTTTTCCAATATAGGATTTGAGAGTTTAAAAATCTGATATGTGTTTAAACTGCATTTAATTGGTCGAAGCTTTTGTAATTCGAGAAACGGGTAAACAATAATTCGCATGGCTTAACGGTATTATCATCTTAACTCGGTAGATGTTGTTAACGACTCATTTTATCACCAGAAATGATATATCCACAAGAACTCTGCCTATAAAGAGAATATGTGTGTGAAAATATCTACGAATTTTTCTTCGTTATTATGTAAATAAAAAAATATATGATGTCACCACGTGTTTTTTGATTTGTCATACATTTTTCTGATAAAAAAAAATTTATTCCTAATTCATGTCGAAAAATTGTTTTAACGAGTACTTTATCTTTACAATGTTTATTTTAAGATCTGCACGGACTTTTAATAAAAAATGTTTTTTCTGATGTTTGAACTTTTGCCTGATTATTAGCATATTCACAGAGATAATAACCACGTATCTTATTAATTAATGCGTATGTTAAAGGTGAGAATGGACGTAAAAATTGTCATCTATCCAATTAAGGAGTTAACGGGCTTGATTAACACTTCTGGCAAAGTACCTAATATCTAACAGCATTCCATTATTAATAATTGAAAATAATAAAAATTAAAAAAAAACAAAACAAAAATATAAACTAATTTCATGTAAATTAGATAATTTATTCTTTTCCGAAAAAGAAAGAAGACAGAATACTATTATTGATCTGTAAAAAGTGGATTACACGGACACATTTTTAAGCGGGAAAAGTAATTTAAATAATAAAAACATGATAAAAATATTGGGTGTTCGGCGATTGAATAATTTGCAGTTTTAATGAATTATTAACTCCTTCTTTGATAAAAATTTTCGAAAGTTTTGAAGGATAATAATGTTGAAGTGAAGAATTAGTGACATGACTTATCTGCTACAAAATTTGCATTTCAGATTAATTAGTTTGATATTGTGAAAGCTTCTTTGTTTCATTATTTCACATTAGAAGCCATAGTGTACAAGTCTTTCAAAATGTTTTTTAAGAAATAATAAATTTTTAATGGTTCGTTTAGAACTTGAAAAATTTTCATTTTTCTTTTTCCCGATCTACCTTATATTAAATTGCAAAGATTTAAATGCGGTAAAGTTTATTTTTAGGTAACTGCCGATTGTCGGTGTGACTGACATCAATAATATAGTTTCGAATTTTAAATTCTATTTGAGGAATTTAGTTTGAAATATTTTAAAACTGGACGAAAATCAAAGAAAACATATTGATAGTTTTTCTCGAGTCATTTTTTTCCATTCGGAAATGAAATTCGTGCATCCGAAATTGCTGTCAATACAAAGAGAGACAAAGAGTCAAAAGATATCTGGAATCAAAATAGCGATATTTGTTTTCGAGAGGAAAGGGAATTATTTTTGTTTTTTTTAATCTTATAAAATGACTTTGCACTTAAAAATAAAAATAGATAGAGAAGTATAGGATATATTTTGATAAACAACTCTCGATTTTCGCTACATTGTTTGCACGAATGCAACTCTGGTAATGTAAATAAAATAATTTTTAAGGCAATGGTTATTTATGAATTGTAAAGATGCATTTAAATATTAAAAATAAAGGAAAAATTATTGTAAAAATAATTGATAAACCAAAAAATTTTTAAATAATTCGAGATCGTTTACAATTTTACTAATACTTAACATGTTAAATGTTCGTGACTAAAATGCAAACTGTACAACATAATTTAATATTGACATAATTTAATCTGTCCTAATGTTAAAAATTTGCTAATTATTGTTACGAAAATAATTATTACAAATTTTAAAAATTAATAACTTACACGAAAAATATTAAAATTTCGGATGCAGTAACGTTAAATGTTAATATGTTATCCCGCACTCTTTAATTTTAATGTTTTGCACATCTAAACTCTTCGATATAAAACATCGAAAACTAGATTTAAAAAACAGAACTGTTTAGATTTTCATTTTTGAACATCAAAGTTCTTATTTGGAAGCCCTTCGAAGAGGCTTCCAAATAATCGAAGAGTTTAGACGTAAAAACGTTGATATATAGCAGGAAAATATCATTGTGCTAATTTTTAAATATTACAATAAGCCAGTTGTATAAATTATTTTAGTCTGAAAACATTCGATTCAGCACTATTTTTTAAATATTCTTTTATTGATAACAACTAATAAATGAGTGAGGAAAAAATATGTGTGTGTATAAATATATATGCTATATGTTTTTAATTTATGTAAATTATCGTTTTTATTAGCAATAAAGATAGTTTTAGTTTTACTTTGATTAAAGCATTCCTTTTTATGACATATCGATAAGAACTATGTCAGTGAAATGCGATGAAAGGGATAAAATCTCGAAATGAAGAAAGGAATCCATTCATTAAAAAGATATCGAGCATTTGAGAATAAAATGGATACTTTCCCATTTGAAATATTTGAGAATATTTTAAAATGTTGTTTCTGATCATTTTTTAACCAAGTTATTTCCAGAGGCGTTTTGGTACAAATTTTTTCGGTAATTGGTATGTCATCGAGACCGAATCTAATGCCATCCATTATTTTTATTACTCTGGAAGCTATCGTTAACAGGTGAACTGCAATAAAATCAAATAAGAACACGATGCGTTTCCGCCAAAATATCCAATGATTTCTTTCTGTGTTTTTAACGGAGGGGGAAAAAGCAATTTGTTAATCAAACTCGATTAAAAAACTGCATCAACCAGAGAAATCAATAAAACTACATAATTAGATTCTGCTGAAAAAATTCTTTACACATTTTATTAACTTTTGAAATGTTTTCCGTACGCATTCCGCCAACGAATAATCAATTTGAGATTGAAACATCTTAGCGTATTAAAAATAAATTAGTTTAAATAGAAACTTTACATATATCTTCTGATTTAATCATCATAAAGAATATATATATTTTTTGATAGTTATAGAGATTTGCCAGTAAAGCAAGCGTAGAATGTAAAAGAATATATTATTACTGATTATAGCAAAATTACTTATTTTTTTATGTAAATGAATTCAACATAAACTCCCGAAATATACGTTTTTGTCATATTTAGTAATAAAAATATTTAAGCAATATTTTTTACTTATTTTTCAAGTAAGATTTCGTGATAGAGAGAATTAGACTTATACAGGTAAGCATAGAATCTTCTACAAGTCGCCATCTGATTATCTGTCTAATTGACAATTTGATTTTCACCTAGAACAACTCTTTCACCAACGTTAACCTTAATTGTCAGTTAAGTCGATGTGATTCCCATTACTGTCATCGAGGATTCAACAGGCTGCCATGTTCCTTAGTAAGACCAATAATGTTCCGAAACAAATTCAAAACAACTATCTTCGATTTTCACATATTTTTGGATATTGAAGAATGATTGGTTTTGAGTTATCGTATGTTAACAGTCGCCGAATTTAAGGGAAAAGATCCGATTGATTAAATAATAGATGGTAATAATCAATCCAAATTTTTATAATAGCAGAATACATCGATGTTCGGCATTTATTTCCGGTTACTGTTATTGAACTGAATAATTCGATTATTTATTTCTCTATCCGTAGCATAGCACATGGTGATTATGGTAAACATTGTCTGGAAAATAAGTTTTCTTCAAAAATATATACAGTATCTCTCTACTTTTATTCGAACAAATTGCAGTATAAGACAAGTAGAAAAAGTGAAAGATGAATAGTTGGATAAAACGTTACATAAATCAAAAGCTGCTTTTTTTTATATACAAATCGCCAGGTTCTTTAACAAATATGGAATTTTACAATATCGCTACTTTATAATATTTAGAACTAAAAATAATATTTACAGTCGTATTTTACGAATTATTTTTTGGGAGGAACTGGTGGCCGAATCATTCAAAACATCCAATAACTCCGTCTTCATGAATTCCAACTCGTTTTTTTTTTTTTTTTTTTTTTTTTTTTTTTTTTTTTTTTTTTTTTTTTTTTTTTTTTTTTTTTTTTTTTTTTTTATCGAGAGCCGATAGCGAGAGTTTTCCTTTCGAGTGAACTTTTCACTGAAGGAGTTGCTTTAACAAAACGAATCGAAATTTCCGATTTGAACATCTCCGACCCGGATCCGAACCCGAACGAGCATTAAAATATACTTAGCTGTTTAAAAACGATTTACTCGACAATTACAAATATCGTTTTTTAAGTCAAAACACGATTTTTATATACTGTAAGTACTTGTACAGTATTACTTTAAAAATAAATTTAAATATAGATTTAAGTTTAGAATAATTATCTAAATTATTTTCTTAAAAATATAAAAAAATAAACATCTAATTAAATATAAACTGATTAATTTGTGTAGTATATAAGTTTATAAATATAAGCAATTTTTTAAGAAAAATTAAATCGAGAATGACATAATAGTAATGATAATCATAAGATTAAAGCTTGTGTGAATGAAAAAGGAAAAAGCAGTTCTTGAAAATACGTATCGCCTACTTTTCGAACGTGTCTGCAATTTTAGAATTATTAACAATTATTAAAATTGTCATCAGTCTGAATTAAGACCCGAGTAATCTCGAGTTCTTATTTGTTCAGTTCGGATCCGCAACACCTTTATTAGGAGAAACCCGAAAAATGTTAACATCCACCATTTTTAAGTGGTCGAAACTGTAGAGTTAATAGATGCTACAACCAGACCAGCTTTTAATTGCAGAACGCGCTTACAGAATTTCACGAAAATCGATTATTTAATTCAGAAGTTATGAATGGAGAACAGAAAGGGAGACAACATTATGATCTTAAACTTCACTTTCCGAAATAAAGTAATCTAAATCGAAATCTATAATACGGCTAGAAACAGTATAAAGAAAGATAAGTGAAAGATGGTATTGCAAAAGGAATTTCTATAATGTTTTCCTTAAGAGAATATCTCACCCCGTTATTAATTATATTTCTTTATTCAACTTTCGTATACGAATTTTTAAACATATTCAAATCGAAAATTTAATCTAATTTGTTGTCTTGGAATAATTCATAATCAGTTTTTAATGACTAGAAGACAAAGTGCACGATTAATTATTAATTTTATTTTACAGAAATATGTCGAAATATATATTAAATAATCGAATGATTGCACTGTTTTGACTTTACTTTAGAAGGACTTCATGGTAAAACTGGAACAGACAATTATGTTTTCCAGTTTTCGTTATCGACTGTACCATCAAAATCTGAAAAATGCAGTTTCATCAAAAATATCGCTGCAAACAAATATATATACTGGTATGTAGAATGTACTTCTGATGCTCCGTAAAGAGATAAAAAGTAAATCTTAATTTAAGTAATCGTCACGATTCTTAAATTATTTTAATATCTCAAAATCGTTCAATTCTTCTTTTTATAAATTATGGAAATTGTAGTCCGGATCCTTCAATTTACAGGATCAGCATATTTTTCATCACCATATAATTTGCATAGAAAATATTGATATCGGTCTCATTCGCAATGAATGTATCCATTCTTACATCATTTGAAAGAATAGTACAATTTTCTGACTGAAAAAATTCGGAATGACATTGAGACACTTTAAAAGGAATTCTCTTTCAAATGTAAATTTAAAAATAATGTTATAACAATATGCAAAATATAAAAGAAACAGAAAAAGACAAAAGGCGTACATAAAAACAGAAACATTAATATAATTATAAACAATGAATAAAGTTACGTTTCCTTAACTTTATAATATTTATAACTTTTATGTTTATAAGCATCCTATTCGTCCTTTATATAAATCGTTAAATTCTAACAAATTTGGATTATGCATATTGAGTTTTCTTTAATTAATGCGTGTCTGTTAATCACCGAGCTGTAGATGAATAGAGAAAATCTAGTTTACTAATTAACTCGAGTTGGAAATTCCGAGAAATCGTTATAAATTTATTTTTTATTAAATAAATCTAATTCCGATTTTTTTTCCTCGCATCTACCATTCGATATATTCCTTTATTATCAATTTATAAAAACGGAAATTTACTTTTAACATCAATCGAAATATATGCAGTCAACAGAATTTTAAAAAGATTTTTTTTCCTTTAATGTTTAATATTCTGCCATCGACACAGTATTGTATGACAGAATATATTCGTTTATCCGAATATGGAAAGCCGAGAGTGGCTATAATTTAAATTCTAGCACGACTAAATCGAAAAATAAATAAATAAATTTGATTTTTGAACGATTGAACTGAAAATGTGCATTGATACTTCTATATAAACTCAATCAAATAGTAAGAAAACTAAAAAAGTCTTAAATCTACAGGATAGATCTCATCATTCATTCCTCTCTCATCGTTATCTCGAAAGATTGAATGTTCGCCATTTTTAAAAGAATAAATAATCTGCAGCGTTAATTAATATTACTTAAAATTTGACTTTGATGGCCCGAATATTCTGTTAAATTTTATAAAAATCAATCGAATGGTTGAAAAGTTATTAGGGAAAAATCTTAGAAGTTTGAAAGTCCGCCATTTTTAATGGTTGAAGATAGAAGGTTACTCGATGCAGCATCGAGATCTATTATCTTTAATTGTATAACATCACTGTCAGCTTTCACGAACATGTAGTAATTAGTACAAAAGTTAGTAGTGGGTGACACACAGAACGATGGTCTCATAATCCCTCTTTTCCTTGGGAAATTAGGATAAAAATCAGTCTAAGTTTGTAGCGTTTTTCTTTTAACAGACAGAATTCTTATATACAATATCTTATCTTTTGGATGCGGGAGTTTGAGATACAAAACGAAAATAAAGTGAAATTGGTGACTGACCCACATTCTTCACCCTAAGGAAATGTACCTTTAAAGTCAAAGGATTTTCCGTAAATGGATGACTTATAACACTAAGAGAAAGATTAGAATATTGCTGAAGTCAAGCAAATAAATCTGAATTTTTTAGACGTTTACGTTTATAAAAATATCTAAATATATTTCTATTCTACATCACAGCACAAATATATACTAATTTCAATGTCTTTTTCACAAAATACCAAATCATAATGCTACAGCGTATTCAAACAACAAAAATATCTTTATGATCTTTTCTAAATATTTTATTACGTTATTTTCCAAATAAATGTATAAATAAATAAACAATACAATATATTTAGTAATAATAAATAAAAATATTGCATATTTAAAGAACGTCCTGGCTTACAATAATTATAATGAATGCTTTTCTTATTATTATTTTTCTTAATTAGAATAAAAAAATGACAATAAATAACACATCTTGTCATATATAAATTAGAATGCGGGGATATAATAATCTAATAAATGTCATTGCTATTTTCAAATTTGAATTTAGAAATTGGATGACGTCACTAGAATACCTTTCTTTCAAATTCAAATTTGAAAATTATGATGATGTTCTCGAAAGGTTGTAAATTATTATTTTTTTAAGCACTTTCTCATAAAAATTCACTGGAAAATGGATTATTTTGTATATCGATTATGAGCGTGGTATAAATGTTAAAAATTCAATAGATAAGTAAAAGTGATAGTGACAAATGTTATATATTCGTATAAATTATGGATTTTTGTTATGAAAAGCCATGTAATATAGCTATTAAAGATTTGTATAAATGACGAAAAAGGTATCAGAAACTGATTATAAATGCAAGAATTTTCGTTGCCAAAGAAAGTAATTATGAAAAGTTATTTTGCAAGTATGAAGTCGCTATGTAGATATTGATGAAATTCTGCGGATATACATTCACGCTGAGGTTAAATGAAAGAATTCAATACAACCGATGAATTATTCATTTTTATTTTTATCTTCTTCGCTAAATACAGAGATAAGGATAAATAATACTTATATGCTATCGCTATTTTACGATTTATTAAATTTTCGATATTTTTTTATTTTTTTCGTGTTATAAATATTTATGAAAAATTTCCCGTGGGATTACGCGAAAGGTAGAAAACAAGGATTAAAGAAAAATTTATAAAAGGGATAATAGCATCTAATTGAAACGATAGTTGGTTGTCTGACATAAAAATATATTAAAAGTGAAAATTGAGATGATAAGAAATATTACAAATAGATATCGAAAAATATTCAATTGTATTTAAATTTTTATTTCTTAATTAAATTCGCTTTATAAAATTTTTATTAATTAATCGAAATGATATTGTTGTTTAATTAATTAATTTAAAACGTTTTTATTGCGTCATTTATGTTATAAAACCAAGCTGCATGATTTTAATTGGTTAATTTAATAGTAATAAAAATATAAATTCTCTCTAAATAGATATTGTTAAGAGAAAAAATTTTTAATTAATTAATTAATATTCAATTTTTATGTTAGTTACGTAATTGCATCGACGCGTAATTGCTATTGAACTGAAATACATTATACAAATTCCAAATTACGTCACGCTATTCAAAATTTTAAAGATTCGAATTCGAAATTTAATTTTTTTGTTTCTCAAAAAATATAGATATTTAAAATTTGATAATATTTTAATAACTTTTGAATTAAAATTATAATACTCTTGAAAATTTTCCGTTTTCTACTTTAGACTTAATATTGGCCTATTAAAACTACGGATGAAAATAGTATCGAACGTTACGTAATTTTCAAACTGAATATTTAATTAATTAAAACCGATTTATTCATGCATGAGTTTTAAAATATTTTTATCACGTAATAATTAAAATGAACAAATTTTAGAATTTTCTATGTGACGTCATTTAATGTAATATGTCTCATGATCTAAAGTTTATAAAAGGAATTTTATGATATTCGTCTTTTAACTTAATTGTTTTTAAAATTCATTTAATTAAATATAATTTACTATTCAACTAAATCACGAAACATTAATTATGTTAGAAGAATTTAATTTATACTCTTGGTATTTAAAAAGAAAAAAAAAACGAAAATTAATTAATGTACAGAATAGCATTCGAAAACGCATTATTATTATTATTTTTAATTTTATAGTGAATAATAATTAATAATAAATTTCATTGTCTTTCGAAGAGAGATTAATTAATTATTGACTTGTTTATTAATATAGATGTTTATATATTTACACATTCTCTTTGAAAATAGAAAATAAATAAACTTAAATTCAATTGAAGAAACTCAGTCGTGATTAGAATTAAATTTTAAAGAAAATGATAAATTACTCTAAAATATACTGTATTTACAAATAAACATTTTCTAGCAAACAATGAAAGTTATTGTTCATTTTATTGTAAAATATTTGTCGACAGAATTTATAAACTTTTCTCTGTGATTTTATAAAAGAAAATTATTATGCGAAATAAAATAATAATTCGTTTTTTGTTTAAATATTTAATAAAAGAAAGAATATTTTTGTTGATAAATAATAATATTGTAATATAAAAATAATGTTACCAATATTACGCACTACCATCTGGTGTCGGAAAACATAAATATTTATTTGAAAAATTTAAGTCCTATCGAAGACAGACAGCGAATCGAAAACTATCGTTGGATGCACTACCAAGTTATAAAAGATTTGACGATTGAATTATTTAAAAGCTACAAGCATGTAAGAACTGCTGACATTTACTGATACAACGTTATCGACTCAGTACACGTCCTTTTATGAAAGATGTTTATCCAGGAAAGTTATCCAGACAAATCTCATTTAATCGATCGAACCAGCTTTGCTTATAGAAATACAAGCAATCTACAGTTAAATGAAGAAATTATAAGGTAAAATTATATTATTATAGAATTATAGAACATTTAAATTAAAATTTTTATATTAAATCTTAGCCTCAATACTGTTACAAAATGACAAATTTTTGTAGACAAAAGTTGTAAAGAATATATTTAACTTGAGCGGTACTTGTTTCATGGATAGATTTATTAACATATGGACTATACAATAGACATTTTATTTTTAATTCATTGATTGTAAAATGTTTAAACAAGTTTCTTTAACTGTGTTTATCTCTTTGTATTTACTCCAATTGAAGTATAATGAGAATGACATTCCCCAGGGATCTACGCTTACCATCAACAGTTTGCAGTAAGTTTAAAGCATAAAGACAGTAATCAGTTTATTTATTTGGAGACAATTCAATCGATAGTATCACTTGTGCACATTATTTTTTCAAATAATTTGAAGTATTAAATCCATTTACAAGTTAATCTGGTGGAAACATTCCAATATTTGAAACTTAAACATCGGAATGTTGATTCTACTGGGTAGAGAATAGAAAAATAAAATTTATCCAATATATATGGATTTTAATATCCATACTAAAAAGATTGACTCTCATTACGAGTTTGATACATCGATTTCTCTCAGTTATACAGTATATAAATATTGTTGCATTTACATGATGCAACAGTTATAAAAAAAAATTGCTATTTTTGTAAATTTATAAATTTAAACTAATCTAAATAAATTAGACACGCTCTTCTCTATTTAACAATAAATCGATTCGGTTATCTGACCATGGAGTATAAATTTCGTAGAAAAAACACGAATTGGTAATAAACTTTAACTTTTAGCGGTATTTATTTTTAGTGTTCAGTACATGGTGCTTCTGATACGTTATTTAAGTATCTAGTAAAAGTAAAACAATGTAATAAAACTGATTCTTGATACGAGAACGCACTGATTTAAAAAAATATGCTTTTTAATTAATATTAAAAAACATTATAAAAATTACTATAGATTTGAATTAAAAAAATCTCCAAATTTTATTAACAGCTACAATTATTACACTGAACAATTTAAAACACTTTTTTTATCATTCTCCAAATATCAATTTATTATAGGAAACAATTCTTATTGGAATAGAAAAAGAAGACATTTATCGTATGACTAGAGACATTGATTGACAAAGTGATCAAGTGTCTTCCTTCCTCATTCACCATCCTTAATAAATGTCATAAAAGCCGCCTTTTACTCCTCTCGACCGTTTATCGCTTCCAATTGTGCGATTTATTTTCTTAACATTTTTTTCGTTTTTATATCAAATAAAAATAACAGATAAATTCTCATACTGTAACAACACGAATTCTATCTTTATAATGTATTTAATATCCTCCATGAAAATAATGATAAGTGAAAAATGATAAATATTTTTAACATACATAATATTTTATGAAAATTCAATATGATCCTTAATTAAATATTTTCCCGTTATTTGTAAGATATCTACACCATCAGAAACGTAATATTTAAATATTTTATTATATAAATCAATAAAATTTATATTCATAGAATAATTTTTATATTTTATTTCACGTATTTGCAGTTTAAGAGGTAAAATCTTCACGTTCGGGATAATATTTAATTACAATAGTGCTTATGACAATATAAACCAGGGGTAGCCAAACTTCATTTCACTACGAGTCACGTAGGAGAATCTCAAATACTTGAGAGCCGCATCAGTTTTTTCGGGAAATCTTAACAATGATTTCAAAAATTGTTTGTTATATATTTCGCATGCATTTATTTCGTATAGGTGCATACTTCTTTTAACAATAAATGAACAAATTACAAATATATTACTTTTTTAAAATTAAACAGTTATTTTTTCCATATTAACTATTGACTTTCATGGTATGTAGCCATATTGAAGGTACCAAAGAGCTGCGTGTGGCTTGCGAGCCGCAATTTGGCAACCGTGGCTATATAGACTTTGGTAATTGTGTCATTGGTGTATTTGGAAATGAAGATCTGTCTTCTGAATCTTATATAATTATCTTTATAATACTTTCAAAATAAGACTTAAAATAAATTGTTTATATAAATTACAAAACTATTTATACAATTTTATTTAATACACAAAAATAATTCTGCGATATTTTTAATAACGTCTTAAATTTAATAAAAATAATGTACTGTATAATTTTATATTAGGGATATTTGAAATCAAAATTTTTCATTATATTCAATGAAATTAATTACTTTGCAATGGATAACTGCTAAACTATTTACGTCTAATATATATAAGATTTTCTATATTTCAAAGAATTAAAAAATTAAGTATTATTACACAATATAAAATCAAAGCACCAAAATTTTAAATCTTACATATATCTTGCCAAGATAATCGATTAAGGTTGACTCGCTGAATCCACTAAATAAAATATTTATATTGAAACAAGTCAAATTATACAATATTTATATAGTCTATATTTTACATAAGTAATTTCAACTATTATAAATTTCGTTAGATTTAAATTTCAAATTAAGTTTATTTTGCATTTTTCAATGTATAAAATTCAAAATAAATTTGTATAGCAATTTGCATTCAGATGAAAAAAATTCGGAAAATGTTAATAAACTAACCTTCAGTAAATTCATACACTTCTTTAGCACTGAAAATAAAATATAATGTTTATATTTTTGTAAATCTAATTTTTTTAAATATATTTATTTGTGCATTTGAAATAACGTCATAAATAATAATCATCTACGATTATTACTCCCGATTCGTGGCATTTAAAAATTATTATATAGATGTTAATAATAAATGTTAAGTCTATTTAATTTCTGGGAAATATATAAGAATTATTCAAAGTTTAATTTATATAATTATTAGGATAATGATCATTTTTAAAGCAACTAAAATACAATTACTATACATTTTTAGATATTAAAAAAATGAAGAAATAAACATATATATATACCGGGTGTTTTTCTTGAAACCGAACACTCTGATTTTTGGCATGGAGCTAATTCTGATGCATTTATCATGTCAGGAATCGCTCGCTACGAAAATTTATTTTATATTTTTAATTCTAACGGCCATGCGTTTGAACGTATTGGCCGTTTTCAACGGATTCAAATCGGTGAAGGTTTTCAGCGGTTACGCCCGTGCGAAGAGTCGGACGACCCTAAGACCGGGAGATGGTCACAAGCGGTCGACAGATCAGCGGTTAAGAGGATAAGTTCCGTTCCGTCGATTACCGGTGCACTCAAGGGTATTTATTCTTTAAGTTCTTTTAGTTTCTTAACTGTAATTAAAGTTGTTTTATAATTTTTTGGTGTATCTTTATTTACAGACTACTGTACACTGAAATGTGACTTTATTGCACGTGACATAATCATACAACTTTACAGCAGATGTTCCAAGTGCCGTCCCGTTTCTGCTGAACAATACC
>AYEL01072009.1:0-14682 GCA_000484575.1 Olivierus martensii
TGCATCGCTTGGTAGCTTCAACAACTTATCGCTTAATTACTCGTTTAGTTACGACTATATAATGCTGCATTTTGTCAAAATTAATAACAACATAGATTAATTTGTAAATAATAAATTGAAACTTTCCTAATAAATGCTCAAAATCAATTTTCGGAAAAAATGATTGAACACCTGTCATTAAGCCTACCTAAACCTGTTGCTTAGAAAAAATAAATGGAATCGTCCAAAGCTCCGCAAACTCGAATTCGTGCCTGTACTGATTAATCTCATTGGTTTGTAAGTATTGTAAGGAAGCTGAACATCTTCCGCTTAGGTGACAAACTTTTTGGAACGAACTGTACAAGTTAATATTATAAAATATAGGATTGTTCGAAAAGTAATTTTGTTTTTTCATGAAAATGAACAACAATATTTTATAGTATATAAATATTTTATTTAATTATATATTGACCATTTTGGCAACACATGTTGCCATCTTTCTGTAATAGCATGATTCCATGCTAATAGAATTTCTGATCTTTTCTTGCAAAAAATTGTATGATTCCATGCTCGTAGAATTCTGATCTTTGCTTGCAAAAAACTGAACAAAGTCATTTTTGACATCCTCATTTAAACTAAGTATTTTACTATCTAAAGAATTCTGTAAAGACCAAAATAAGTAATAATCAGAGGGTGCCAGATATGGCAAATACAGTGGGTGTGGTAGCACATCCCATCCAAGCTATAACAGCTTCTGGTGAGTCATTAAACTTGTATCAAATTTGACATTGTCATGGTGAAACACTAGGCCTTTTCTGTTAATCAATTCTGGCTTCTGTTTGATGGAATCACTCAATTTGACAATTGGTGACAGTACACTTCCAAATTACTTGTGGAATTGTCTGGAAGAAGCTGAAAAAAACAATTCCCTTGAAATCCCATCAAACAAAGAGCATCATTTTTTTTGATGAATATCGGGTTTCAGAGTGCTTTGAGCTAGTTCATTTCTTCTATTCCATGATTGCTTGCATTCAACTTTGTTGTAAACAATCCATTATTTATAAACAGTTATGATCCGCTTCAGAAAAATATCATTTTCTTCACATTTGAGCAGCAAATCACAGATGTCGATGCGATGGAGCAAATCTTTCTTTGAGAATACGTGGAACCCAAATATCAACGTTTCAACTGATCGTGAACAGTTGAATTAAAAAAAATTCAGTCTTGTAGCAATTTCTCATGTTGTTATTCAGCGGTTTGCTTCAATCAATCCTTTTGTCTTTATCAACTTCAACTGGCCTTCCAGAACATGATGTATCTTTAATATCGAAATTGTCAGAACGAAATTTTGCAAACCAGTTTTGGCACTGGCGTTCTGTTAACACATCTTCTTCATACACTTCACCTAACTTTTTTCTTGCTTGAACAGCATTCTTACCTTTCCAGTAATAAAAAACAAAACATGCCAAAAATCTCCATTTTATTTTCCATTTTTGATAGGACAAAAAAAAAACTGCACAGAATCAAAAAAAATTTTTTTATAAATATACCCTGAAATGTCAGCTGTCAAAATTTATGACAACAATATGGCTTAGTTGTATTTCTACCTGCCAACATCATTCTAATGCCACTGGTGGGAAAAAAATGAAATTACTTTCCAAACAATCCAATAGTAATAGTAAATTAGTGCATCTGTATTAGTGCTTGTTGTTATAATTATACTTAATAATTATAAGAACAAGCATCTGTTTAATAACTCAAAGAGATTGATTTTCTTATATATAGTTTTCCGATTATCTGTGTAACTCTATTTCACCGATCTCACTGGATTACAACAATCACATGAAATGGGTCTAACTGGTTTTCAATACTTGCATCATATAGTTGCTTTAGAGCAGCGGTTCCCCAAGTGCGGCCTGTGGGCCAAATGCAGCCCACGAAGTCAGATCATCCATAATCTTGAATTCATAGAGATAATTTACATTTTTACAAAAAATAACTAAATTTTATTATATTAAAATTCGGTCTGTCCACTGTCCAATCTGAACGCTTCAAACATGTTCCTCACCTCAATCATGTACTTGGTTGGGATTCTGCTGGCGTCAAACTTCTTAGCTACCACTGTCTTCTTGACTTTGCACAACCGAATCTTGATCCTGGTAATAAGTAGTTGGTGATCGGACCCACAGTCTGCATCTGGGAGGGTCTTGGCTGCTGTTATGGACCCCTTCAGCTCTGCTGGCATAGGATGTAATCAATCTGGTTGCGATGTTGGCCATTGGGCGAAGTCCAGGTATACAGGTGACGTTTGTGTTGCTTGAAGAAGGTGTTGGTAATCCTAAGCTTGTTCTCCTGGCAGAATTGCACCAAGCGGTCCCCAGAATCGTTCCGATCG
The DNA here is from genome assembly GCA_000484575.1 of Olivierus martensii. Lineage (NCBI taxonomy): Eukaryota > Metazoa > Arthropoda > Arachnida > Scorpiones > Buthidae > Olivierus > Olivierus martensii. The sequence continues at coordinate 2,375 of AYEL01072009.1, forward strand.
CCCAACCCATGTCTCCCAACCACCTGTTTATCCTCTCCGTCGCAGACTTTGGCATTGAAATTGCCCATGATGTAAATGATGTCTTTTGTGGGGGTCTGGTCAAATGCATTCTGAATGGCCGTGATTTTGGGGCGCCAGTCGCCATTGCCTTGCAATGGAGATCCTTTTTTAATTATATTTTTTTTTTTGTTTGTTTTTGCAAAAATTCGAAAACCGGTTTTTTCAAAAGTTTGTTTTCATATAAATCCTAGTTCTGACATTTTTTGGAACAAAGAATACCAATTTGGAATAATAATGTATAATTCTAATTGGGAGAACATAAAATTTAAAACTTAAAAATATTTAAAACATTCTTCCCCTTTTTTTCTATACATGTATTCATTGGATTTTCATAAAAGGGAGTACTTTATATAAAAAACATAAGTAAAAATTATTGCTTTGGTTTTATGGGCAAGATAAAAGTGTTTTCTTCGTCAGTGTTCTTTCTTTTTTCAGCTCTTATTCATTTGACAGTTGATGAAGACATTCCAGTTGCTGCTGAAGTTTGTTCTACAACTTTATCCATATCAATTGACTTCTTTTTTACTTTTTTTCCTTGTTGAAATAATCCGAAACATTACTTATAATTTGTTTTGAAATGTACAACAAATTTTTGTTTTTCATCTTTAATTTGCACATTGATGATCATTTCTAAAATGTGAAAAAAAAATTTTCACTACAAATAACCCTATAAGTAAAACATATGTTTTAAACCAGTATTTCCAGTTGGTATTTACTATTTAATGTATAAGTGATAAAACTTTTAAGTGGCATGTGTCAAGTTTAGTATTTAGTAATAACCTCCTTCTCTCCCTGTTTTTGATAATAGGTTTTCTCAGTCAGGACTCTAGATCTTATAGTTTGACTATACAATCTGAAATTTTGGATTCAATTCTGAATTTGATATTCACATTTTCTTAGGTGGAGTCTCAGCTTGTTAAACTAAATCCTTCAACTGATGTCCTCTACTACAAATGTGAGAGACCCATGGTTGATATCTATGTGCTCTCTTGATTTGTAGGGATATAAGTATGCTGTAAGATGGTAAGTTAATTTTTGTTAAACTGCCTTATACACTATAACCCATGTTCAATAAACATGGGATATACTGTATTATACTGCATATAGCATTGAAATTAAATTATTTGTTAATTCTAATGATATGAATTTATTAATAATTGTAATGTCCTATTTGTCAAGGTCCTTGAAAGATGCAGTAGTTACTAGAGTTACAGTGCTTGAAATATTCTTGAAAAATTTGGACTAAATTTTATTTATCAATCTTTGTAAATATAAAAAGGATGCAACCAAATATATTAGTATTGTTGCATAATTGATGATACTTAAGATAATTGCATTACTCCAAATTTTGCATATATTATTATCTGTATTTCTTAAGCTCTACATCAAATACAATCTATAGTTTAAGCTTTCTAATGATCATGTCTATTTGATATTTAAAGTTATTATTTTAGATTTTTCTTTTTTAACTAAAAATAAATTTATTGTAGTGCTTTTGATCCTCTGGGTCCTTCTCTTCAGCAAATCATAAAAATGTTTTTATGATTTGCTGAAGAGGAGGACCCAGAGGGTCGAAAGCACTACAATAAATTTATTTTTTGTTAAAAAAGAAAAATCTAAAGTCTGTATTTATTGATTATCCTGCTCTTTGTGCTTGTTTTGATATTTGTTTAAGTATGGAGCAGCATATTTTGAATCTTAATAAAGTTGTTATTATTTTTTTTAATCAACAAATCTCACCACTTTCCAATCTATGATGATTACTAACTGATGAGGATTTAACAATTTTGCTACAGACTGCACTTTTCTGAGAAGGATCAGCCAAATTGTAGGAATGGGAATCAATGGGTTAAACCTGAACACCATGAAAGAAATATCCAAGTGGTGGGATCTAAGAATGGATTTGGGAGTTCAAGTGTAAAGCCAAAGCATTTCCATGTGACTAATCTTACTTACGTTCTTCTTATTGTCAAAAATAAAATCTATCAATCAATCAAAAATTTTTGTAACCTTAATATGAATAAATCATAAACAGTTATTTTTTTTAAATTAATACTGAAAAAAACCACTATTTTTGTATCAGTATTAGTATTTCAATATCAGAAAAACAACTGAAATCTCAGTATTGCAAGTCCTAGGAGGGTTGCTTCTATGCTGTGTTTAACATTTTTATTATGGCCTTTTTCTTTTAAAAAAAAAATTGACTTTTTTAGGTTTCATTTTGAAATTACTGCTAATTATTGATGGAATTTTGCCATCATTTATATGACAAGATGGTAAGCCAGGATATTTCAATGAAAAATAAATAACTTAAATAGAAAGAATTATAATGCACTCCTGAATGCATTATACAGATAGGCCTTGATTAGTGCAAATTCAAATAATACGATATTTGATTAGTGCAACTTATAAAAATGATACTGTTTTTCAGTTAGTGTGAGCAAATATTCAATTAATGCAAGTTGTAAGCATAGACCAGTCTTATTAACAAAGGTCCGTCCCCTTTTATGGTGTCAATTAACAAATTAATGTTAATTTTTGGTTAGTAAAACTGGATGAGGAACAGTTCAAGAACAGTCACTTTGCTTTGAAGGGGTGAAATACCAGAAAGATGGGCTTTTTGCTGTTAGCTATTTAACATTATTATTATTCAGCTTTATTATCGTACACATTCAGTATAGTACAGAATTTTCTCTTTTTAAAAGTATTGAAATGAATAAAAGGAAGAACACTTTTGATGATAAAACAGGAAACAAAATGAAATGGATAAAAGGAAGAACACTTTTGACAATAAAACAGGAAACAAAGAAAAAAAAGAGGTCAGTGATTACGTTACAGCAAAAAATGGATGTGACGAAATGGATGAAAGAAAGAACACTTTTGATGATAAAACAGGAAACGAATTGACATAAAAGCAGCGCTCAACTTCCGCTTTCAATTTGGCGGTTGGTTTGATGATGGTATGGAAGAGGTTAGTGATTATGCTAGAGCAAAAAATGGATGTGATTAAGCGACGAAAACAACGCTCAACTTCCACTTTCGGTTTGCTCTTTTGGTTTCAATTTGGCAGTTGGTTTGATGATGGTATGAGATGCAATTCCTGGTAAGTTATTAATTTAGATAATGAACAATGATGTAAAATATGAAAATAAATATTTTTTAAACAGTTAGTATTGTGGTTATTCATCGTGAGGTTGGCTAATGACCGGAATCTCACAAAGCAAGAACCAATTACCATATTTTACATATAGTTAATACGTTGAATAGTGCGAGAAATTCGTGGGACCCATTATTCGCATTAATCGAGGCCTACCTGTAATTCTTTCTATTTAAGCTATGGTAATTTAGTCCCATATTTATGAGAATTCAATTTACAAGCATTTTCAGAAATGCTTTAATCTTGTAAATTGTGGTTGATCTGTATGTATTGAAGTCAAACATATATAGGATATTGTCTTCACTGAGACTAATTTCATTTAAGTTTATGCTTAAGGTCATATCCTTTCTTAACAACAAACAAGTAATTGTTATCAAGCACTTCAGAGCATTTAATAAAAATAGCTTATAAGTGGGGTGGTAAATTTTTCTATTATGGGTCTAATCTCTAAACCAAGTTTGAATGTTTTAATGTAAGCAGAAATCCTTGGATATATATATTTTCAATAAAATATATATTATAGATTGGCTCAGTTTATCTTTTATATACCATATTTCTGAAATAAATGTCTAATGATTATATGACAAGGATTTTGATGGTACTTTGAAATATAGTGCTAACACAATATAGAATTCCCTGATTTACCTATATCAAACCTCTATTAATCTGAACTTATGTAAAAAATTTTCCAAAAGTTTTTTTAGGTACAGGAATCCCTTGATTAGTGTGGGATTGAATAATGCAGTTTTGATTAGTACACAAAAATAATAAAATAATAATAATTCCTTTTCCTTAATATGTGCAGTGCCAGATTTGATTAGTACGCTTCAACAAGTGCAATATATATATATATATCGCACTTGTTGAAAAAAAAATTATATATATAATTTTTTTTTTTTTTACAAACCTTCCAAAGCATTGGCAACTGAATCTTGGGGATTGTAGTCTACATCAGTGTTTCCCAAAGTGTGGTACGCGTACCCCCAGGGGGTACGGGAAGTGTTTGGTGGGGGTACGCATTGCACCGGAGTTTGGTGGGGATATGCACTGCACCGTGCTTAGCTGAGCCCAATTCTATGTTCTCATGAATCAAGTCAAGACAGTCTTGTGAGGCGTGAGATGGTTCAGTGTGACACGGTGTGAATATACCGCACTTCGTTACAGAGACAATTTACTTCGTTAAAATACATCCAATATTTTTGACGAGGGGTACTCAGCGTTACGAAAATTATAGAAGGGGTACACATATGTTAAAAGATTGGAAAACACTGTCTACATGATTAGAGTACTACAATAAATGTTTACTTATTTATTTATTTTAATTCTGTTAATATTATGACTTTCATCATCTAATTGTTATATTTTTAATTGAATTGTGATTTTATTTATTAATAAATTTAGTGTGAATGGCAACTACCTAATATTAGCCATTACAATATTATATAGCCAGCCTTGCCTTCAGATCCTCTCCAGTACTAGATGTCTACGGACCTGCAATTTTTTTTTACAAAATTGCATAAATTTTGTAAAAAATAATTATTTGTTTTTAATGAAAAATAAATTTTAATTCTTACTATAAATTTTTAAATACCCTATACACATTCCTCAATGATTTAAAATACAAATAATGCAATATAGATATGTTTTGACAGAGGAAAAAAATATGTTTATAATTTTGTGGTTTAATATTAGAATGAATGGTGATATTAATTACCAGAAAAGAAAGATGGTTTTCATTATATTTGAAAAAAGTACATTAAATTTTAAAATTAATATTTAGATTTATTTTCCAGGATTCATTATAATTATTCCCATTGGTTTTTAGTTTGATTAGTGCGGTGTATTGCAAGAATTTATTACACGCACTAATCAAGGGATTCCTGTATAGAGCATAATTTATTATATTTGCAAGTTACAAATCTAAACATGTTAATTTACAATATTTAAAAGATCTTATTTTAGTAGTTCTTGTTTAATATTACATCACTTAATGTCATTTTGTTGTTATGCCTCAAGCAAAACCTATCATATATACAGTCAAACCTGTTTTTATGCGGTCGGTTTTTGTGCAGTTTTTTATGTGCAATTTTTTTTGTGCGGTATATAAAAAACATTCCATCAAATGCATATTACGAATAAAAATTAATTAAAGAATGTAATTAAAAAAATAACGCACAAAAACTGAGCGCATAAAAACACGTTTGACTGTACTCGTGTATAAGCCTAGGTTTTTCTCAAAAAAAAAATTCTGAAGTGGGTGGTCGACTTATACACAGATCAAAACAATCAACTTTTTTTTGGCTGGAGAAATTGAAGTAATAAGCAAAACCATTAACTTATTGAGCGTCTCCTGAAGACCAGGAAGGAAATTTTGTAATAATTCATTTAATATGATGTCTCCTGAAGACCAGGAAGAAAATTTTGCAATAATTCATTTAATATGATACCAGGTAAAATTTTATCTTATCCCGATGCGATTGAGCACGTCGTGCCGCTGACTCCAACTTGCGTCTATATACCGTAATCAGATAGGCGATGCCCCACTGGCTGATACGACGTGACATGAAAACTCGACAATCAATCAAGAATTTTACCAAGGACTCATATTTGAGTGAAAATATATACAGTGGATACCGCTTAATTGGAACACGTCAGGCCAAGCCATTTTGTCCCAATTAAACGAAGTAATGATAAATTCTAAAATAAAATATGTAATTCGTAGGTAAATAAATAATAGGTAAAAATAATAATTAGATACCCAATAGGTACCTAATTATTAGTTTTTTACCAATCTCCGTCTTCAATACTGGGCCGCTGATATTCAAGCCTCGCCCGCTAACTATAGAAATCCATTGATCTAATGCTTCTTCGACTTCTGGATCCTTTCCATCACTCTTTCTTTTTGATGTTCCTGGAATTTTTTCTGTAATGCCCACTCCTCACGCAGTTGATTTTCTTTTTGTAGGAGACGCATCTATGGTAGATTTTGGTTTATTTCAGCGAGTCTAAACACAGAGAATGGAACAGGACTTCCCGTGATGAACCACGTGCTAACAAACGTACTACCGGGAAAATCAATGAAATCAAGAGGATTCTAGACAAAGATATAGAAGGGAACCAGCACGAAAATATAATTGACTACACATGTTCAAAAAACGAGTAAATGAGGGTGTTCCGGGCCCGGTGACCAAACCGGAACTCTGTTCTCTCACTGCTATGGTTGACCCCAGGATTTTCCCTATAATGGTGAACAATATTGAATGCAATGCTTTCTTTGATCCTGGATCCACTGTCAACTTAATCCACCTGGATATGGTAAGGAAATACAGAGCTAAGATTCATGAGGGACATACTATGCTCAAAGCATTCAATGGGAAAACTACTGCTTATCACAACTATGTCAGAATACACATTAAAGTTGAGGGCAGAGAAGTTTTAGTTAACGCCATACCGATCAAAGAGCTGGAATATGATGTTCTTTTGGGAATTAAGGCCCTTGAACAACTGAATATAAAATGGAGTTTTGTTACACATGAACTTTTGTGACTAACAATGATAAAATTATACTTAATAAAGAGGATACACTAAGTTCATTTCCCGGAATCGATAAGCCACAATACAATTGTGATTTCCGTATTCGTCAAACCCATCCCATTAAACACAAATCTTATCGTCTGTCTTTCCACAAGAGGAAATAGCTACAAAACAAAATAAGGGAAATGCTCCAGAATGAACATCTCCATATTGAAGAATCAACATCTCCTTATGCATCACCATGTGTTGTGCTTCCAAAGAAAGATGGATCTTATCATCTAGTTCACAATTACATTGACATAAATAAGGAAATGGATCCCGATCCGTTTCCTTTGATGGATGATGTAATTAATCAATTTGATGGCTACAATCATTTTAGCAAAATAGATCTCAAAGATAGATTCTGGCAGATCAATTTAAGTCCTGAAACACAAATTTACAGCATTTATTACTCCATTTGGTCAATATCAATACAAATGTTTGCCTCAAGGTTGGAAAAACTCGCCGGCTTTATTCCAAAGAGTCATGAATAAGGTTCTGGGGAACCTTACTGATAATAATCAAATCAGCTGCTATATCGATGACATCGGAATAGGCACCAGACGAGGCTTCTTTAGGCTTACTGATAATAGTCAAATCAGCTGCTATATCGATGACATCGGAATAGGCACCAGACGAGGCTTCTTTAGGCAGATTGACTTACAGTGTCCTGGAACGTCTTCATCAGGCTAACCTGGCCATCAACCTGGGGTAATCTGAGTTTAATATTCGGAGCATTAAATTTCTTGGTCGTAGAATTGATGGTGTCAGTAAGACAACCACTAGAGAATCCATTGATAAAGTTCAAAATATGGCCTACCCTCACGATCTACATTCCCTGCGTTGTTTTACCGGACTCACCGGACATTTTCGCGCATACATACAGAACTATGCTAACATCTTTCGTTCTTTGGATCAATTAAAAAAAAGGATGTCCCATTCCTCTGGACTGATGAATGTAAAAAGGCCTATTTGGAATTAGTTCAGAAAATTACATCTAATCCTATCCTCCAAGTCCCCGACTGGAATCTTGACTTTGAACTTTGCACTGATGCCTCCCATTTTGGAAGTGGAGCTATTTTGTATCAACATAACTCTAAGCAGCCAAGGAATCGCCAACTCCACGTCATTGGTTACCAGTCTCATACCTTCACCCCTGCTGAACTAAACTATAGCACTACTGAAAAGGAGTGCCTGGCTGTTATCAAAGCAATAAAATATTTCCCAAACTTCCTTGAAGGTCGCAATTTTCGTGTTCATACAGATCATCAAGCATTTATCTTCCTGATGACTTTAAAGGAATCGAAGGGCCGACTTGGAAGATGGCAAATGTTTTTGCAAACTTACAATATCATCATAAACCACCGCTCTGGGAAAGAGCTCACAGATGCTGATGCTATCTCTCGACTCTGTCTTGAGGGTGATGCATCACCAATTAACTCTGTTCAGAACATTTCATTTGCAACCATGAAAGGCGGATGCAAGTTTGTACCCCCTGATGCTCAACTACTTATACTCAAGCATTATCACAATGATCCTGACAGTGGAGGTCATGATGGTGTATGGCGAACCTTTTACAAATTAAAAACTCGTTTCTTTTGGAAAAACATGAAAAGATCCATCCAACAATATATACAATCTTGTCCCACTTGCCAAAAACTGAAATTTAAATTTAGAGCTATCAAGGATCAAATGATATTACCCAGTTACGCGAAACAACCGTACCACACAGTGCACCTCGACTTTGCCGAAATTCATAAGCGAAGCCTAGAAGTGGAAAAACTCAATCGTTTCTGGTCATCATTGATGAACATACTAAGATGACGCATGCCAAGACCATGGGCAAGGACACCCGCAGGGTCATCAAACATTTAAATAAATTTCCTCATCTCCACCAAATCAAAACTATCGTCATTGATTGTGGTACCTGTTTTACTTCCTCCCTGTTCAGAGAGTGGGCTAATATTACCTTAAAAATGACATCACCCTACCACCCCACTGGCAACAGCCTTGCTGAGAGGAAAATTTGTGATATCAGAAAATCCCTTCAGTGCTATCTTGATTTTAAGGATGGATGGAAGTCATGTTTAGACACAGTCGTACGTCACGAAAACCGAAGTTAACCTCAGGATTGGGATGTTCCCCTGGATTCATGTGGAACTCTATTAGTGGTAAATTTGAAGCTGATAAGGAATTCGGGATCAAGAAATTGCCTAAAGAAGAGAAAACTAAAACCATTGACAGACTGACTAAATATTGTGATCATGTCAAGAAACGATACGATAATAGACATGGGAAACTATTGGATAAGCTGGTGACTCCATTCTAGTACAATGTGGAGTCAAAGGTAAAACCCCAATTGTCAAAGGACCTTTCAAAGTGATCAGAATCATAAGGATGAATAGTCTCATTAAGAATGTCCTTTACGAAACGGAGGATGGATCAACCCACACCGCACACATTCATAATGTAAAAAATATCATCAACGGAGTGATGAAATCTCCTAAATAGGGGGGTGTGCTGTGCACATACTCCTATAAATTTTATACATATGTACTTGTTTAGACACATGTTAAATGCTTTTTGAACTGCCATTGCTTTGCTCTGCCCACAGGGCACCTCCTGCTGTGCTCGACTAGGGTGTGAATTGTATTTTCCCACGCTTGTCCCTAGTCATTGTCTAGAGCAGTTTAAGTTTAGAGTGTAGACCTTTATATATAAGTAATATATAAGTATAAGTATATATAAGTATAATCATTCATATAAAACCACTTGCCTTGTAAATCAGAAAGCTAAAAGCACTATTAGCAAGGAGATATTTATTGATATATCAATTCTTTACTAAATCTATAATCTAACTGAAAAAAATATCCCATGAAGATTCACAGTTAAGACCAAAAATATGTATTTTGTCTATAAAAATAGTATATATAAATATAATCTAAATAATACATATTTTGTCTGTTGTAATAAAAATATTACTATTGCAATAATAATAATTTTTCTAATCTTTATTGCTGTCATTATTAAACAAGTTTACATTAAAAATGAGTCAAAATGATGATTAATTTTAAAATTGTTGTTTGAAATAACAGAAAAATGCAACATGCATAATTTGAAATAGGAACTTTAGCATATTTTAGTAATAATAGAACATATGATTAAACTTTCAAGATCTAATGACTAAAATAACACACATAATTCAACAAGCACTTTAAGCAGAAATAATAAAATTTATTATCATTAAATATATAGTTAGTATTAAGTATATATTTTACTAATAATAATTTTTATTATTCCTGTTTATAAAGTGCTTGTTGAATTATTTGTATTGCTAGAATAGTTCTGTGAGGACAAGAATGCAATGCCCTTTTCCAACAAGATGATCATCCTTTGTATCCTTTATTTTGTAGCAGTCCTATTGAATATGGAATTGTCTGCAAAATTTAATTATAACCTCATGAAGTTTATAGAACTCTGATCAAGAACTATTGCTATGGACACACATCTTTGGGCAAAAGAGTTTAGTTAAAAATATAAAAGCAGGGTTGGAGAGCTGGCTTGAAACAGGTTAGGCTCAGGCATGGCTCCAGAGCCACAATATATTCAAGCTGTTGCTCCGGCTCCGGAGTAACTGTTTTAAAACTGAGGCTTTAACTGAGGCTATATTTTATGATATAATATATCATAAAATATATCAGTAGAAAATAAATAATATCAAAAACAATAAATGAAGATTATTTTGATGAGTAAGCAAGTTTGTTGGACAAATACTTTTACAGATTCAAATGTTTTTCCTTTCTTTATTACATTACTCAGGTCCGAACAACAATATATCATTGTTCAGTACAAAAAGGGTTAAATTTATTAAAAAATAAACTTCAATTATTTAAATTTGTTTGTTTTAACCATAATTATGAGCATAGAAAAGAAAAAAAATCTATCATTACCATGATGAATGGAAACATGATTGCTTTTTTCCATGGTTAATGGCAAATACTCTTGTCTTATATGTAATTCAATTGTTGCTATTCTATAAAAGGGAAATATCGTAAGACATTTTCGAATTAAGCTCTCCACTTATGAAAATTAATAACCGAAAGACTCCAAAATATGCAGAGCAAAAATTACAGATTTAAAATTGAACTTACACTCACAACAAAGTATACTCATAAAAATTTTATTATCTCTTTCGTCATATAATCCAAATTTTGAATCAGTTGCAAAATCTTCTTTTATCATATAATCCAAATTTTGAATCAATTGCAAAATCTACACAATGCTAAATATCACATTAAAATTTTTGTTTATGTACCCCACGTATTCATAGTTATTTTCATATTTTCATGTTATGAGAATTAATTTATTTTTTTTAATGAATTTTGAATTATATAGATGACATTGCTATTTTTTTACTTTTATTCCCCGGATATCGGTAGATCGCTATATCACTCCAGTGAAAAAGTAGCTCATGGTCATAAAAAGGTTGGGCAGTCGTGGCATTTGATATAAGGCACATGTGGGCAATCCCCCGCCATGGGCTAGATCCAGTCTTCTACTTTTGATCTGGCCCGTGGTGAAGTTGGTTGGATTCATGGTGGGAGAAAACATGGTGTGTTCTACAATAGTCTTTTCAACTAAAGAAGAACTTTCAAGGCCGAATTCAATGATCGACAAGTCTTTCAGCTAGGGTTAGCTAGAGTCGATATGATCTAAAATGGATTGCAATAGAGAATTTATTACCGTTTTCAATTTGATGTTTGATTTAAAAACATAATAAACAGATTAAAATATTTTAATCTTTAATTCATTTTAGCAACTTGTTTTAATTCATTTAATATTAGTTTATTTTATTTAATAATTGATCCGGCCCTTGATTTGGAGACAGAATGAAAATTTGGCCCCTAAACTAGGAAAGGTTGCCCATGTCTGATATAAGGTGTTAAATTGTAAAAGGAGATCAGGGATTTATGGTGGTGGAGCATTCAAAACGTATAGCTAACTTCAGATGGTTGTTCAGATACTAATGTTTGCCAATATTTCTGTTATATATTATTGTTTTAATGCATTAAATTTACAATTCTTAAATGAAGATGAGATTTGACCTGAAGAAAAAATTTTTTTAATAAAAATTTGTTATAATTTATTTCTAAGTTTGTTTATTTTTTATTAAATCACATTCTAAGTTAAGCTGATTCATATTACGGAATTTCCTGTTTGGGCTGTTGTAAATATATGCTTTGCAATTAATATAAAATTACTTTCAGAATGTGATTCAAGTTTAAATGTAGCAAAAGTGATACATTTAAAATGTTCTAGAATTTTTCTAAATAGTTTTCCTTGTTTTTATTTTATAGATATTTTGTATTTTTGTGTATAGCTGATGATGATACAATCAAAAAATATTCCTGTTAAATAAAGTTGTTTTGAATAATTACTGCAGAAAATGCTGTATTTTAAACTTTAATTATTATTATTTTTTAATTTAAGCAAGTTTTTATTTAAAAATTTAATTGCC